>JAUMHH010215913.1:0-12455 GCA_032359455.1 Chlamys rubida | reverse complement strand
GCATACGCTTCACTGGTCATTTGTCTGATGAAGGTGACAGTGTACATTTCGTACTAGTCATCGAAACGTCACATAGACAATTTTATTGGTTGTGTAAAAACATGTAGTACTTGTACACTTCCAGTGACATCATGCTATTCTGACTTCAATTTTGCTAACATTTCTAGGTGAGCGATACAGGCCCTCTGGCCCTCTTGTTGGATTGCTCTTTTATGATTTTTTTTGGTTTGTTTTCTATGTTTAACAACAATATTATCTATCATGCTAATTGTGTTTCAAACTCATCAGCTTTGTATTTTCTTTCAATACTTACACATGTATCTTTACACTAGGCATGTAGTTTGTGTGACTGCAGCACATTTCTTAATTAATTTCTTAATCTTGATATCATAGAAGTAAAATATGTTTCATTGATTGCTAGGAGTAATTGAAATTCTGCCAATATTGACATTCACAACTATCGCTGAACAAAGAATTTTATTTGTTCCATTCCTTCAAGTCTGATATAATGCTGGAGCACCTGCAAGAATGTAATTATAGTATGTACTCGGATGTCATGTTTGTGTTGATTGCTCACCAATTCCTTATTCATGCTATTAAAGGTTGGCTTTTGTGGATAAATTTTTTAGCAAAATATTTTGTTAATTTTTAGAAAAAATAAAAACGATTTACATTTTAGAAAATGTTGGCTTAAATTTCCAATTAATTTTGAGATTTTTTTAAAAAGAAAATATGTTTGTCACAGTAGGTGCTTATTACTTAAAAATAGTTATTCTAGCTTCATAAATAAAATTTGTGCTCATAGCTATGAAATCTTTTCATAGGCGTTTGAATGAGAATTCACTTGGGGAAAGCTTGTCTCTGTGATTGATATAATAACATATGAAAGTTTAAAATTTCAAGCGACAGATGAACACTTTTATTTGACTCATAATCTGATATAATAATAAAAATCGTTGGCAAACCTGTAATTACAGTTTGCATTGGCAGGGGAGAGGCTTGAACACCTAATTATGGAGGGAAATTAAAAATCGAGGCAGCATAAAAGATTGTACTGGTTTACTGGCTAGGCTACTAAGCCCCAACAATAGATCACAATATGCTTTTTATACCTGGGTTTGAAGCAGCGAGGCTCGATGGATAATTGGACAGGGAGGAAAAGTTAAGAAAGATACCGAACAAATCAGCAGGGGTTTTATGAATAAGTCCATTCTAAATATAGCCTTTATCCGCGGAGAATTGGGAGGGAAATCACTGCATTCTAGATTTATCCTAATTGCAATTTTAGAATTTGCCTTACAGTGAAGCAGAGTTAATCTGGGTTTGGTAATCCCATATAATTGTTGTTCTTATTTGTGAAATATGGAAGATCAGAATTACTTGTAAGAGATATTCCTGCTACATTAATCTGAATTCCCTTACTCTACACCATCACTTTAGAGAAAACTCGACACTCCTACATACCTAGGGTACGTAGTATGAAATACCATCTTCATGCTGCTTATCTTAATTGTGCACTTAATATATATTTTTTTTTTTCTGCACATGTACAGAGGGATTAGTTTTCTGTTTTATACAGATTATGTTTTTAATTTAGATTTTGCTGATGAAATCTCGTAATTTTGAGTATAAAGGGTAAAAAGAATGCATCTTATCATTAATTCTGTAATGATATTCTACTGGGGGCAGTAAAACAGTTCATTAGTTAGGAAATTCAGACAGGTTTTTCTGGTTTAAATGTGAAAGGAACAGTTTTTATTTCAATTATCTCAAATAGATGAAATTTCATCTATTTTATTCTTTGTAGAAAAAAATTGCAAATAATTTTGATTAGCTAGAAATTAGGATTCCAATGACAAGTATAACATGACAGATAACCTAATTGCTGATGTATGTGACACTTGGTAATATAATTGTGATTTTCCTGTTAATGTTTGCCTGAAAAATGATACATCATCGATGGGGTTAGGCTGTAAACGGCTGCGTTGGATTTGCCTGTGTCAATACATGGCATGCTAGATCACATCTCCTGTGCTCATATCGTTTAGTGTCTCGGAATGTTTTCTGCAACGTAATGAAAGAGTGAAACAACACTGGGTTAAACAGCAACAACAGATCATTCAGCTAATTAGCTTGAAATTCATGAAGACTGTGTCTAAATGTAGACGACAAGCATTGGAGGAAGTTGGTAACCATTGAAGGGCCGCCAACAATCGGGTGAGGGTCCTGTTACAAATGAAAGACCAGCATCTCCATATCTACACAACTGTCGGGTGAGGGTCCTGTTACAAATGAAGGACCAGCATCTCCATATCTACACAACTGTCGGGTGATCATGAGGGTCCTGTTACAAATGAAGGACCAGCATCTCCATATCTACAGAACTGTCGGGTGAGGGTCCTGTTACAAATGAAGGACCAGCATCTCCATATCTACACAACTGCACTCTATTGATTTGGTTTAGCAGGGAAAAAGCGAACTTTGAGACCGTTGGGGAAAATTATCGGAAATGACTCTATCAATTTCAGAGGATAAACATTATGTTGTCAAGGGGGCTATTCTGTCTTCCTGCTATAAATCAGTTTGATAGTTTTACAGAGCTTGGGCTGTAACTCTGTACAATATCTTCCCTACAATAAATCCAGGCTGGCCGATTGCTTAAATTTACAGATTCTATCACGGTTGTGAAACAAAAAGTTTTGATTCCATGAAAAAATTGTGGAACATTTATTTAATTCTGATTCTAATCATTTCTGATTTACATAAACAATTCATTTAGTCCTCCAGTCAATACAAGCCCAATTAGGCCAATGCTAAGTATTCCTCTGTTTGTAGGAAGTGGATGAATAAATTAAAGGTTTACGTTCGTAAAAGTTGTGATTTCTGATCTTCATTATGGAATCTGTGTAACTAAAACCCTAACAGGTAGAAATTAAATCACAAACGAATGACAAACTTGGTGTCTGTCTCACCGATAACATGTCTTGTGCCCGGGCACCCGCTGAGGCTGGAACAAGGCTAGGATGTGGGGAAGAAGGAGTATCTGGGGTAGGCTATTAGGTTCTCAGCGGGCTGCTCGTGTAACAACCCTAACTGGAGCAGTGCTTTCCAATCCCTTTGTTAATTCTCAGTCCGTCAAGCTTTGGAAAATAATTGTTTGTATAAAGCTAGTGGGCTGCTCACTGGGATTCATTTAAAATCAACATGTTTAAATGTCAGCCATATTTAAATTCTAATATCTATGCAATTTTTTAAAATGCCGTTGGTGTACGGGTACAGAGTTTACGAGATAATAATAATCTTCGGCTATAGTCTACTATAAATATCTCAAACAGCTTCCAATATGGTCATGTGTATCTAAGTCTTTCTTGTGAGGTCAGAAAAAGTGAGAAATTTCTTTTTTACTGAAGTGTATAATGGCCATAAATTCATTTTATGGTTCACCAAAATTGACATGAGATTGGCGTTACTGTGTCATTATCTATGTAAACCGATGCTTGTCAAAAGTCGGAAAGGCGGACTTATGACACCCTGCTTATTGAATACAATGGATAGGAGGTGCCCGTAGCATACACACTGTGATACCCTATACCTGTCAAGATTTGGGGGTTAGCAAAATAGATACAATCTATCCCAGGTTACCTCCTTACAAAAAACACTGGCTGGCTTGAATGACTATGTAAACACTCGACTGCCGACTGTCAGATCCATTGTAGCTGGGATTTATATTGAGAAAAGATAGTCGTAGAGATAGGCCTAACGAATGGCATATGTTGAAAGATACTATGATAATACTTATGTCAGAGTACAGGTCCCCTGGATAAAATATGGCTTCATACATGTTTGACATGTTCAACATTCCAATGTTTTTGATTAGCTTGGAATTAATTATCATTGTATGATATATTTGATTAGAGGTAATTATATTTATGAAGGAGTTATCTCCCTTTGTTGTGTATTTTACTTGCACTCCCATTCACGTGTTCACAGTGTTTTATGATGTTTTTGTGATAAAATAGGAATGTGAGGAGGTAATTAGTAGGTAGACCAAATTGAAGTTGTCAGGGGAGGTAAGGCAGGTCATCTGTCACGTTGAACCTGTCACTAAGGTGGCACACCGCCAATGTAAGGTCGAATTCTATATGGGGTTGCTGTAAATACTAGATACCATTGATTGAGTTAAATTAGGTCAGATAAAAAAAGGAATTTCAGCTTGAATAAATGATGATTAAGTAATATATAAGGAATAGTTTAGTTTCAATATATATTATATATAAAATGTATAATCATAGTAGTATTTTCATTAAAAAAAAAGAAAACTATTTATGATAATACATATTTTTAATTTATTTGTTGTCTTGTTAATTTTTGATTTTGAAACTTAACAGGAAAATGCTTGTTTCTATGAATTTTTAGGATCTCAAAACATATGTTAGCTTGATCTGGAAAATAAAGGCAAAAGACAACGGCAGCCTCTGTGAAAAAGACAATTCACCTAGATATTTCCCTATATTCAAGGGACTACAACATGCATGCACGTAATTTTCATGAATGATTCAATATATACTATACTTCAGCAACCATACAAACCTTCATAGCCAACACGTTATTTCTACCTAAAAATATCATTTGGATGTCTTCTCCAGTGATGCTCAACAAAAACACGACTTTCTGTCACTAATTTCTGGTGTTACCAAAGATCTACAACATAAACAATAGTAAATGTATACTTCCAAAATCTCAACTGTACCATGTGGTGGTGACATAGTGGATAGCGCACTCACCTTTGACCAAGGCGGCTGGGGGTTCAATTCCCTCATCAGAGGTGAAAAGGACGTAGCACTGACATCCAGAGGCCAACAAGAGTGATTAATATAAGTTGTAATAACTTGTTTCATAATTGTTGTAAACTGAATAAAGTTGATATATGTATAGTTAACGTTATCACTTAAATTGTTATTCAATATAAAGGACTATCCAATGACTGGGGTCCAGCTGTCTGTAAACAAATGATCCCGAAATGATACATATTGAAATTGACAGCAGGTTTTACCTCAGGACAATTTAGTCCCTCTGGGACAATTCTAATTAATTTTTTTTAATTAATTTTTTATTCATTTTCAAATTTTGTACATGACATGATACATTGTACAACACATATGGTATATGGTACATGATTGCTATTTACGGTAAGCTGTTAACGCTTAACAGTTGCTATTCTAATTATACTTAGGACAAATACATGTATACATCATGTGACATATGTAGCATTACTAAAACCTGATTTGCTCTTTGTCATTTCAGAAGAGGCCTGCTTGCTATCTACATGGCAAACGTGGTAAGTATGACATCATTGATGTCAGAATAATGGCTGCCCCAATCTTAGGCTATATCAATATCATCTAGTATATATACAGACTTGTATTTTCAGCTTAACTTTAATCCTTTTCCTGTTGAAAATCCGTTCGTGCCAGAGATCCACTTCCTGTTTGAAAGTTATTTCCTGTTGGAGGTCCACTTCCTGGGCAGCTTTTATCTTGAGTCTAGGCCGTATAAACTGGCTTTGTGAGACTCTGGGAAATGTCACAGATTGTTTGCAGCTATAAAGCTTTTTGAGAAGCATGCAGTTCTGTGAATGCAAACTAAACCTATTGAAAATGAAATTTGGAATTTATTATAATAAAGGACCTAACTTATACCCTAACAAACCTCCCAAAGGAAAATATTTATTTACCGGTAATAGAATAAATATGGTGCTGGATTGAAAGACTTGCCAATTTAAGAGATATTGTAAGCTGGTGTGTCAGGCGAGTCATTAGGGGTCTCTTGCCTCTTGCACCCAGGTTGTATACCCCCAATCAATAGTTCTAGTCAACAAGGAAAAGTGTAGAAATTGAATGAATTTTAATTTGGGAGTATGCTAACTTGAGTATTTGTATGCATAATGTACAGTAAGTTTGTGTAAAATGAGATAGGGAACAAAACCTGTATTTTATTTAATGGAGGGCTTGGAGACAGGTTGTCGCTGCAAATGAATCATAACCAAGTCTCCAAGATCTGTGTAATAGTCGGAGAGCACAACAACCATTACAACGACTTGTAAAATATTGTATTGTCGTAGTTGTGTAGAGTTGTATAGAGTTTAAACACCAGCAATTGCCATTTGGTTTTAAAAACCCCTGGAATAATTCCAGTGTTTAAATTCACAGTGGAACATTCTCTACTGGTTCAGCAATTACTTCAATTTACAAAACCTATGTTTTCATTGATTTAGCACATGATGTATTGAGAGGTTTCAGGGGCAATTACTGTGCAAGTTGTGTGGTACGTTACGCAAACAATCTTTTGTACCCCAGATTTGTGACAAATGGAACGCAAATATTTTCTAATGGAGTGCCAGCCCACATTGAAATGACAATATTTGTTAAGACAGTGACAGGACTTGAGAACATTTAGTATGGAAAGTTTGTGCTGGAGCTCTTACTCAAATGTGTGAACAGGGATAAGGTCAGCTAATTACCATATTTTCCCTCCTCTCCTTCTATTGACAGAGCAACAAAGCTTGTCAAAAATTATAGAAAACGCAGGACTGGAGAGGTTTGCTATTAGTGGTTGTCCCGACCTTACACAGTAAGGGCAAGTCTTAGGAGGTCTACACTTTCTGACTCTAGAAGGTAGTCTGCAGTTGTCAGTGGCGCCAACATATTTTGTATAAAGAACCATGTTCTAGAAAGTGTGAGTTAGGTGTTGACTGTGACAGAGGTCTGTCCTCTGTCTGCCTTTTGACCTCTATTTGTTAGTCTGTTATGACCAATCAATTGTACATGTAGATGCAGTAGTACCTTTTTGATACAAAAACTTAGGAACTTTGACAACTCTGATACCTTAAACAATTTTGAAACTTTTTTTAATTGGACAAACATCACAATATTTTTACATTCATTTTCTAGACTGCACCATATTGCAGCATCTCATGATCATAAAAGTAATGAAGATAACAATAATTTCCTTTCTCTTGCAGTTTAATTTAAGTCTGCTATCAATATTAACAGGGTTAACAGGATTTGCCTCCAAAACTTTTGACACATTTGAGTCAGACCAGAAATATGTTTTAGGAGTTATGTATGCAATAAAATAATTTATTTAATCTGCCAAGGAATTCTTTCATGGTATGATAAATTTGAGTGGGGTCGAGTTCTGTATAAAAGTAACACCCTATTAACTCTGATTCGGGGTATCGTATCACCCAGTTCAAGAGCAGCTTTGGAGTCTGTCATATTTAAAAGAAAGAAGATGATATTGTTGGGACACACTTGTCACCTGAGAATGAATTATGGGTATATTTTGTGTCTTTGTGGAGCAGATTTTCTTTCACAATAATCTCCTGCGAGTTTAATATGAAATATTTTTGAATGCATTTGATTCGTGGTGTTATTGATAAGATCTGGCCTGAATGCCACGGTTGATGGCACATGTAGGCTTCTTTCTATTTCACAATAATTACCTGTATTAGTATCATGAATAGACTTTCGTTCATCGCTCAGTGGCAGCAATATTTTTATACACCAGATTTTTATTAGAAAATATTTTCTTTTTTCGTGCATGACTGTTTTCTGCATGCTTGTGCATACAGAATGTTAAAGCAAAGAAAGGCCCTACTAGCTACACAAACAGCTTAGCATGGTAATTTGTAAATGCTTTGTGGAGGTACAAAAAGGTCTGATGATTAATGAGAGTATTTAAGGTTTTCAGGCTTAGAGTAATGGTCTTGGTACCTATTGTTGCATTGGAGTGTGTAACCTTCCCCCTTTCTCTAATTCGTCTTTGACAAAATGTGACATCATGGTCGTGTTCTTACCAGGTATATGTATTTGTCATCTTCATGGAGAGATTTGGACTTTCGTAGGACTTTACAGGTCAGGGAGAAAATTTATTCATTTTCTCAAAATGAAACTTAAAGTATTTATCAGTTAAGTTTAATTGCTCTGAAGAATATAAAAATATTTGTGAAAAAAAGATTAAGGGTTTCTGAGGTGGCCTATATAGATATTGTCTGTTGTAACTGTAAGGTTTATGAGGTGGCCTATATAGATATTGTCTGTGGTAACAGGTAGGGTTTCTGAGGTGGCCTATATAGATATTGTCTGTGGTAACTGTAGGGTGTCTGAGGTGGCCTATATAGATATTGTCTTTGGTAACTGTAGGGTTTCTGAGGTGGCCTATATAGATATTGTCTGTGGTAGCTGTAGGGTTTCTGAGGTGGCCTATATAGATCTTGTCTGTGGTAACTGTAGGGTTTCTGAGGTGGCCTATATAGATATTGTCTGTGGTAACTGTAGGGTTTCTGAGGTGGCCTATATAAATTTTGTCTGTGGAAACTGTAGGGTTTCTGAGGTGGCGTATATACATATTGTCTGTGGTTACTGTAGGGTTTCTGAGGTGGCCTATATAAATCTTGTCTGTGGAAACTGTAGGGTTTCTGAGGTGGCGTATATACATATTGTCTGTGGAAACTGTAGGGTTTCTGAGGTGGCTTATATACATATTGTCTGTGGAAACTGTAGGGTTTCTGAGGTGGCCTTTATAGATATTGTCCGTGGTAACTGTAGGGTTTCTGAGGTGGCCTTTATATATCTTGTCTCTGGTAACTGTAGGGTTTCTGAGGTGGCTTATATAAATATTGTTTGTGGAAACTGAAGGGTTTCTGAGGTGGCCTATATAGATATTGTCTGTGGTAACTGTAGGGTTTCTGAGGTGGCCTATATAAATATTGTCTGTGGTAACTGTAGGGTTTCTGAGGTGGCCTATATAGATATTGTCTGTAAACTATAGGGTTTCTGAGGTGGCCTATATAGATATTGTCCGTGGTAACTGTAGGGTTTCTGAGGTGGCCTATATAGATCTTGTCTCTGGTAACTGTAGGGTTTCTGAGGTGGCCTATATAGATATTGTCTGTGGTAACTGTGTCATGGTAGTGTTAGTAGACATGGCTTCTGACCACTCCTGGTTAATACTAGAGGTAGTAGGGGTAATGGTCACACATACAACAGGAGCTTTACAACACAAATGGAGGGGAATATTTGTTGTCGGAATACTACACGATAATAATTGTTATTTTACAGGTACCTCCACTGTTACAGTGCGTAAAATTTGTAGGTATATTAAAGATATTTATCGGAATCTCGTCATTAGTGTAAAGTAGTATTAATAAGTTTCAACAGTATAGCAATATCAATGAATTTCTAAATTTTAATAATATTAACAACAATTTTTACCGTTAAATGGCGACGTCTTTAGATTGAGATATTTTGAGAAGCCACTGTAATGGAATTGTTTACACTGAGTTTCTGCTTAGGTTGTATTGGTTAATGGTTTTATGAAGCAGTCAACAAAAAATGGCAAGTCTTACATTTAAATGACTCCAAAATTGTACAACATAGCAAATTTTAATTGAAAACTTTGTGTAAGTGATATGGTTTATGAAGCTTGTGTTTCACAGCTTCACATCAACAGATAGTCAGAGATGCTTCCTCTAATATAATCACTCCGGTAATTAAACATGGCTGTCTCTAAAACTCTGCAATATATAGTTTTACTTCACTTCTATTTCTTACAAGAACAGATTTTCTATTAGTTTTGGAAGATCAAAGAGAGAATTTGCATCTATCCCATTCTTTCAATTCTTGCGATTCTTGTGATGCTGTATACAAATTGGCACTTTTTCACCTGTTGAGATTTAATAAGGTAATAGTTTGGGCGTTACAAATACCTGGCCAAGTGAATGTGTTCTGCAGGTGTGCAGTGACACTATCCATTTGTCAAATGCTCATTAGAAACATGGCAACAAAATGTTGGTAGCTCATGGAAACTACAACAAGGTTTTTAACCTGGGTTTACCACACAAGGTGAAGCTGCGGTATGCTGCTACTGTTGTTTATTCTCTTGTGTAAGCTACGATGTGATGAGATGTTGGGGGACGTGGTCACATGATATACAGCGGTAATTAGAGGGGGATCTAGGGAACAGGGAGATGGGTAATGGTAAACTGAAGGAGGGAGTAAGAAAGGGGTACAAGGGGAGGTGGAAAGGATAAGAAAGAAGGGAAAGGGCAGGGGGAGGTTGGTTATAGAAGGGCAGGCGCAGAGCTTATGGAAGTAGGGTAGGGAAAAATAAGGAAGGCGGAAAAGGACAAAGAGAAAAGAGAACAGGGATGGCAAAAGATGATATGTAGCAAAGGAAAAGGAACAGTGTTAATCAGGGAAGAAATAGTTAGGAAGGACAGGAGTGGGCAGAGAAGGGGGAGTTTAAGGAACAGCAGGGTGTGGCAGGGAGTGGGAGTTAGGGAGGGCAAGAGGGGGCAGGGAAGGGGAAGATTTGAAAGGCAGGAGAGGGCAGAGAAGGTTGAGTTTGGACAAGCAAAAGGGGTCAGGAAAAAGAAAGTTACAAAGGACAGGAGGTAACAGGAAAGAGGGAGCTAGGAAGGACACATTAAGTCAGGGAGAATGGAGTAAGGAAGGAGAGGGAGAGGCAGGGAAGATGTAGTTAGGAAGGATAGGAGGAGTCAGGGAAGGGAAGAGTTCGGAAGGGCAATAGAGGGCAAGAAAAAATGAGTAAGGAAGGGCAGGGGAGAGGTAGTTGGGAAGGATAGAAGGGGTCGGGGAAGGGAAGAGTTTGGAAGAGAAATGGAGGGCAAGAAAAAATGAGTTAGGAAGGACAGGGAAGAGGTAATTGGGAAGGGCAAGAGGTGCAGGGAAGAGGGATTGTCACTCGTTGCATATCACACAGAAAATCATTGTCGCTAGTCGCATTTAAAACTGAAAATCATAGTTATAAGTCACATTAGACACAATATCATGGCTGTTAGTCGCATAAGAAAATCATGGTCACATGTCACATTAGATGGAAAGAGATAGTGTTTTGTTACGTTAGACAGAAAATCATAGTGGCTTGTTGAGTTAGGTAGAAAATCATGGTTGCAAGTCTCATTAAAAGAAAATCACGGTTGCTAGTCACATTTCACAGAAATTCTTGATTGCTAGTTCTTTAGATGGAGTCTAGAAGTGTCCCTTCAGTTCTGATACTATTACCATATCCAAATAAACGTTTAGTGTCACAACGGCACACGGGATTGGAGCAGATCTTTACTGCCTCACTCAGTGTCAGATTAACAGGTATTTGGCAATACAACTGTGTAATATATTTGCTTTATCAGGTTATGATTTAGCCACAAGCTGATGTTATCATTCTCATAGACTATCTTAATTGAAGATCTCAAAATGTTCAGAAATGACGATTTCAATTTATATTAACTCGTCGATTATTGCTATTTGGCCTTATTGCTGATTCATACCAAGATTGCAGTCATATTTTCTTCAGCTTATGCAAACTATTTATGATTGTCAGTCATTTTCTGTGTCAGTTTCGGGGGGTTTTGAATTTGAAAAAAATCATCAAATCATGATAATTTTTACCCCTTAACTAGAATTGTCTTTTCCCCCCAAATCTTGGTTTTTCGTTCCAGTTTAAATCGCTCCTGAACTGATTAAGATCATACTTAAAATATTATAAAACTTTCTCCGTGCAAGTACCCAGACATAGGACTTGTGGGAATACAGGAGGCAGGAGGCCTGCTTAGATAAAATATTGATTAGGGAAGAACGCCATTAAAACAGCCATAAAATCATAGTAAAATATAAATTCAGTCATATGGAATTTAACTCGAGTTTAAATGGAAATTATGATTGACATTTACTTCCTTCTGAATGCCATTGCTTGGCCTTCACTCCCAGAAACAGTAGTGATATGCTGTGCTGTAGATATACAAGTATTAAGATTTTTTGTTTTGAAGAAAAATTTTGAAAAAAATTATTGAAAATGTAATTTCATATGTAAATGGTTCACCGTGTAGAAGCTTTTGTCTGTTTTCTTGATTCTAAAATATTAAGAAATATGATTTTGTTCTTTATCAATTTCTATTTTTTCTTACTGTAGCCCAAAATAAAACCATAAAAATACAAGGTTTTCTGTTGTAAAATATATTGCAAACTATTCTAACCCACTACACAATCCATTAATATCCAGAGTAAACAACTGAAATCATCTCCACTTCACACAACTCCCATTCCTACCACTTCACACAACTCCCATTCCTATCACTTCACACAACTCCCATTCCTATCACTTCACACAACTCCCATTCCTACCACTTCACACAACTCCCATTCCTATCACTTCACACAACTCCCATCCTACCACTTCACACAACTCCCATTCCTGTCACTTTACACAACTCCCATTCCTATCACTTCACACAACTCCCATTCCTACCACTTCACACAACTCCCATTCCTACCACTTCACACAACTCCCATTCCTATTACTTCACACAACTCCCATTCCTACCACTTCACACAACTCCCATTCCTATCACTTCACACAACTCCCATTCCTATCAC
>JAUMHH010215902.1:0-10241 GCA_032359455.1 Chlamys rubida | reverse complement strand
TCATACATAGCGAAGTACAACTAATCGACACAAAGCTCTCGTGTCATACATAGCGAAGTACAACTAATCGACACAAAGATCCGTGTCATACATAGCGAAGTACAACTAATCGACACAAAGCTCTCGTGTCATACATAGCGAAGTACAACTAATCGACACAAATTGCCCGTAGTACAACTTACCGACCCAAAGTGCCCGTAGTACAACTTACCGACCCAAAGCGCCCAAGTGAAACCAATCCAGTTAGCGATGTTGGCGGTGAGGAGAAAATTGGAGACATTCCCTAGGCGTAAAGCTACTACATTTATGCTGAAGACTATGGAAAGGTTATCAGCAAACCACGTCCCAAGGATACGGTCTTGAACAACTGAAACAATCGAGTTTTAATTATATGATGTCTGTAATATTATTCCTGAGTTCTAACTCTAGAATATTACTATTGTGTGCTGTACTAGTCTTTCGAAACTTGTTCAACACCATGACTGCAAGAATTAGTTTGAAAACAACTTGATTTCATTGCATGTTCGGCAGTACTCTACTACTTTACTTTAACGTGTTATAGGTTTATGTTTTCTAACATCTTGGAGGCTATGTGTTCTCCAAAACTAAGGATAAGTGCCATAGACAAACCCAAACGTGCACGCGTACATGTAAACGTTTCTAACTTACTCAAGGCCGTTCCTGTTCCCGCTCCAAGAAGCAGACGACTGCAAAACATCAGAGGGAACATGACAGAGGATCCCCTGATATGCCCGGTAACAGTTAAGGCAAACAACGATGTTCCTAGCCAAGCAACGCATGTTGACATGATAGCAGAAACTATGTTATAAATATAAAATAAGGATTTACATTATATTTCATTGATAATTTCCTTTTACAACAAATTAGTTAAAAAATATGTTATAATACAATGATATCTTCACAAGTAATAGATATTTTTTTCAAAAACAAAATTAATCCATTATAAACTAGAGTTATTTATTCAAAGATGAAATGAATCCAAATCACTTTAAACTATTACTATTTAGAGATAAGCAAATTAGACATCAACCAAACAAGTTAACTATGCATCTTAGTTCTTAAAACATCTTAGTGCTTTACCGCGGTTTCCAACTCTGTCCACGAAGTATCCTCCTGGTATAACCGTAGCTGCAGTCCTGTGTAGCATTTGCAAGATTAAGAATACATACACATCTATTGACTAAAATTTCATTTTCAAATAGTCAAACAGCCACGACAACGATGTCTATATGTATTCTTATATATCTGTTTGTATTGGTTTGACTTATTTCGTCTTTTCTCTTTTGTATATAAAGCCAATTTTATTTTAGATATTAAATATAAATCGACTGAGCTGGTAATCAGGATTTTCGAATGACTTAATGAGATTTGACATTAAATATTGTTATATTCTATCATATCATATTATATATAGACTAACATAACCAGTTTCAGAAAATAAAAACCTGATTGCATACATTTTTGTACCGAAGTCAACATCACCGTAATTTGAACTCAAAGTTTATCAAACTACAACAAAGCATGAACACGGGATGATGTACATGAAGACAGTTAAAAATGTACAAGGAGATATAATGACAACGGTTCTCTTCTATTGGTTCATTTGTAAATACTATATTGATACTCGTACATGCTCATATGTTGTAGTATTAGCAATACAATGGCGGAACCAGTACAGTTACAGTAGCCCTGTGTAGCAGCAATGTTATAAGGTTCCCCACGACAACCTACCTGTCGTGTCGTTTGTGTACCCCCTCTATTCAATCTTGACATTATCATTCTAAATGTTACTATACTCATTTACATCCAGGCGTAGGCGGCGTAAAGCTGATTATAACGGTCAGGACCGAGTCCCAGACATTCTGAGCAGCACGTCGTATTGGAAGTGACATTCTGACAGCTTCCCGTCTATCAAAAAACAAACACTCTTTCAACAAATGAAAACGGAAAAAAATACTAAATGCTTGCTTGTCACAATATTCGCACTAACACAGCATTTGACAGCGTTTTTAATTTAGCGTTAAGTCACACAACTTTGAAGGCAATGGTTTGCTGTCCTTCATCAACAAATCTTCCATCCCCTAAAAAGGCTACAGATGAACGTAGGGAAGATAATAAGACCGTGTATCCTAGAAAGGTAAACTGCTTCATTCATAACACCCTCCCATTCAAAGACACACACACATGAGCTTAGTAATAACAGAAAACACAATATCAGACAAGGAAATAGAATGTTCGTGATGAGATCATGATGGCGACAGTAAAACTTAATTCCTTCATCAACCTTAGTAACTCGAAACCTTGCGTTTGAAGTTTGTCTGTCAGTAGCCGACATCTATCACAAACATTATCATATTTGCTTCAAGCTATCAAAAATAAAATGCAACCTCTGAAAACAGCTGGTAAGGGATGTACGTATGTTACTCTCAAGAAAAGGGAAGTTAACGGCCGAAACCTTCTACAGCCTGCTATAAACATGTAGCGATCCATGTTAGTTATGTTGTAAGTAAAGACTCAGACACGTTGCTGTTGTAGAAGAGTCAGCAGTGCCTTTAATTTAAAGGTAAATGTGTTGTTTTTTTCGCGATTTAAAAATGAGCCGAATAATTCAAATATATTTTGATAACGCCAATAAATCAATGCGCTTTTCTGTTTAAACCTAAACATGCGCTCAACGTTGAATGCGCTAAAAGAAATACATTTGTAGCGTTTCAAATGATATGTAGTTGTAAAGACTTTTCGCCACTACGCTTCATACAAGCATGGCACTGGAAAACATGTTCTTCCTTCTTTATATCAATGTTTTAACGATGTTCCGGCATTGAAAATAATAACGCTCACTCATTAAAAATTGCGTCTGAATAGAATCATCTGATAAATTATTCAATAAAGTTTATTTCATGTTTGATACCGGTCGGATATCGCCAAAGTCAAGTTTATGACATCACATCATTTACATTAGATTGTGATATCAAACTATCGTCTGAAGTGAAATGATAAGGTTATCTAGGTTTTGCAATGATGTACACATCATTGTTAACAAAGCAGTTAAGCATTGTCTCTGTAAGGAACATGGTCATACACTGTATAGATATTATCATATCCCTATTCATAACTATACATTTATTTAAACAAAATAACTCGGAAAACCGGTTTGTGCAATGTGAAGTAACATTTCATCTCGTAATTTCGAGACATCAGATTGTAATTACGACACATGACAAAGTAATTACGACGTAGTATTTCGTGATGACTACATAGATATCTCATAATTACGACTCAGTGATAACGGAATACCTATGTTTTACTACAACATACTTAGTAGTAATAACAAGATTACTTAAAATGTAAATTCATCATGAATAGTCGTTAAAACGAAATAACTATGACGTAATTACGAGAGAGCAACGTAGTCGTTTCGACTAAGTATGTCGTTATTAATAATGTAATTCACGAAGCGCTCACCGCCTTCCGAAAGCCCTCCTACGATATAGGACAGGTTATTATTCCAGGGTTGAGCAGGGCCCCGAAACCTATAATGTATGTGTGTATATATAATGGGGCACTTTGCCAAAAACGGAAATTCATCTGAATATTTTGAAGACATCAACATTTTTCTGTTGCATGCATTATATACTTTCATTTTTCATACTTTTCTATCCAATATCTCCCGTGTCACAACATTTCATTGTTTTCCTATCGTTTGGACCTGTATTATCTAATATCGCTGCTGATGACATTACTTTGTATTGAAAAAGAAAAAAAAAGTATTATAAGAAAATTTTAAGAAAACATATTTTCAACTTACGTCTGCTCCTTGAAGATCCTTCTGTAAAGCACTCAAGATGTCAACGTTGAAATACAAACCATATCCGAGCAAGCAGTTGCAGAACAGAAGCAAATTTCGCCATTTCCCTATGAAATGTACATTGTATATACCAGAATATAAACTAAATGACGTTGCAGTTCGGTCATAAAAATGAACGAATGCAAATAATGTTTATCATAAACCTTTTTATAATTCTTTCTTTGAAAAAATTACATTACATATTAGCATTACCACAATGTTATAATTTAGTAGCGACTATGTGTTTTTTTCTCATTTTCTATTAAACTTTAAATTATGTAGATACTGAAAAGTTTGCGTTAACAAAGCTGACTGTGAACAACGTATTGACCCCAGAAAAAATTCTAAGACTATTCATCGCAAATACGTGTTTAAGAATGTTTAGTGCTCTTAAAAAAACCATCTACTGCATTTTGTTTATTTTTATAATATTTTAATCTAGTCATTAGATACCAACACACAAACATAAGAGTACTCGCTAAGTTGAGATAGATCCTCTAAGGATGAGTGTTTTACCCCACCAAGCACCTTATTGTTTTGGAAATCTGATATTCAATCTTTACAGGTATACTTTAGTGGACTGTGGATAACGCATTCGCCATATACGCTCCAATATGAGTAGTCAAGCTCAATGTAACTGACCTTCACGTGGGAAATAAACGATAGGTCAGATTGTATCTCTCGATAGTAAATCCGTGTTTCAGATACATACAATGACTATGTGTCGGTGTATGTAATTTAATAATGTAACAAACTTATTCTTGTCATTTCCTGGACAATTTGTTAGGATAAATTCATACTTAATGTAGATAAATTCCCAATTATATATTGTTTTGTAACGTAACAAAAGAGACTTTAAAAAACCATGAAACAATTTTGTAAGCCAAGATGGATATAAGACCTATATATTTAATCCTGAACACAAACAGCATCTGAACAAAGACTATTTGCTTTGATGTATCATCAATACAAATGTTTACCTTGGAGATAACAGTTTTTTTTTTTTTTTTTAACCGGCTTGACCTTATTTCTCGCAGCTCATACAATGTATTGCGTGTATACAAACGAATTGTATTTAATTTATATTTTCCTTTTAATATATTTATAAATATAAACACGTGTTTGCTGTCCTGTCATATCACATTCTGTAAACTTTATCTCTTATTGTCGAGTCACCCCTGGCATCTTACACTGTCATATTATAGTGTATTCATGCATGTATTCTCTGGTATTATATAATATTTGCATGTACATGTGTAAGTTATACGTGTGGTGTTTCCGATCATTTTTGACGTATAGTCATTTATTCATCTCCATTTAATAAAGTTCAACTAAATTAAACTATAAATGACGTGTAATCCTCGAAAGGATGTATCATTATAAAAAATATAACAAATTTCTTTGTCTGCACTTTGCTCAGTATACAATATATAAGATAAATATTATTTTTACAATATACATGATCATATATATTATAAGATGTGTGTAGTCAGAAAACACAAAAATTGTGCCGCGTACTAAGTGCTATGTTAATGATACAAAAGATGATTAGTAATATTTGGACAACATTAAAGTGCAAAATACTTACGTATCATCATCGAACGAACTGTCGATCCGCCTTAGCTGTGGACACTGTATATTTGGGTAAAGGTCAGGAGATATCAGTTATCAGTGGGCTATCTCCTATTGTTGATATTTTTCAATCAATGCAAATACGCTGATAATCATTAGAAAAACAATGTAAGGAAGCTCGTTTTCATAAATGTAAGTAAGTACAAAAATCGAAACAAAGAATTCCGCTCACATAGTATTCGTCAGTGGAACTACATGGTAAAAGAATGAAAATGTTCAAGATATAAAGAAAAATATAACAATATCACGGATTGATCATTCTGAACCAATCAGGACCCTATCTGCAACTACTCGGGCTTCAGGACTGATCATGCTATAAGGTCAGACACAGGACGGTTTTTGTTGATTATATGAAAGAGTCAAGGTGCCAGGAAGGACGATCGTTTAGTGTCGACCGGATAGAGCTACCAACTCTGTGTAGCGATAACCAGTTAAGTCACCTGTTATATACCGACTACTTGTACAAAGCTGGTGCAAATATAGTTATACCTGCGGGTGTTTAAGGAAAGACTTTTTGTGTTTATCGACGTCATAACAGACGTTGATTTCCGGAAGTGGACTTACTGCGGTACAGTGTAGTGTTTTGGTTAATCTGTTCGTGATATGGTGTGCTTTCGACCAGATGTTGGCCTATGGAACATTGTTTGTGGGGACACTTTCCATAAGCAGACTGACTGTGATCCTGATGAACTTTATCATCGTGGTAAGATCGTGTTTGGGTTGAAAGTGAGTGTGATAGTGAAAGTGAGTATTAGTAAATTTGTATTTAATCAATTGTATATATTTTCATGATCTTTCTCTTTGTTGCGGTTTATATCAAACTACCTTAACCCGACGCTTATCCGAAATTACAATTACGTACAACTATTAATATATTACATATATAAATATATATAATTATTATGCATGAAGACATTTTATCTCATGTCGTTAACTCCTTTTTCACAATGTTTTTACATTTTATCACATCAATATTACGCTGAAACAGATATACAAATGTTATAAAGAACATACTATAACACAACAAATGTACTTTTCTTCCATAAATGTTTTCATCTATTACAAACATAATATTTCATGACGTAAGCTCACTGATAACTAACAATAATAAAAAAAAAATGTCGCATACCGTTACGCAGTTTTTTATCTGTGGAAGATAACACATCTTACATATGTACATATATAATTCATGTTATGCTTCAGTTTTACCATCAAGCTCCGGTTGCTCACAGGTTGGTTAGAGTTAACAAGTGGTTAGGAGGAAATATAAGATAACACCCGATATTCTTTAACTGCTTTAGATTGGTTGAGACAGATACGATTGGTGTGTTTGTAGGATTTATTTTACTTTGAAAGGCCTTGTTTCTTAATAAAAACAGTGAGAGTTTTTCAAAAACCACTGGCTAAAGTTAACCAACATTTGATCAACTGGGGCCAGGCGAAGTAAGACAGAAGTTATATATGGATAACAGCTAATGAGGACAAGCTAGAAGTGGAGGAAAATCAACAGCATTGTTTAAAAATCCACAACATCAATGAAGATGGCGAAAACCGCGTAGCAACTACCAAAATACATCACTGTGTTAAGAGGATTGCGTTTTTCTATCTGTTAGCACATTCGTTTCACTGTATTTACCTTGTATCAAGGAAACTCACATACATATAAGCGTTAAACAACCAATTAATCATGATGTCAAATTTGCTTAACCATTGCCATGACGACATCGTAACTACTTAGAAAAGTCCTATCAAATGGAAAACATGTACAGTTCTAAAAATAACATGTACAGTTCTAAAAATAACATGTACAGTTCTAAAAATAACATGTACAGTTCTAAATATAATTTTGTGACATATTTTCAACTAATACAACAACACCACCAAACATACAGAGGCGCGGGCGCGTTATTGAAATTTAAGTAACACCCTCATCCCCCCCAATCCCCCCTCTCCAACCTTCAGGGTTTGACGTTCATGATGTTTCATCATTTTTTTTTGTTAAACGAAAATGGTTGGAATTGATAAGCAGATTGGTTATAAGATATAAATAATGCTACTTCATATTCATCAGTGTTATTAGATAGTAATATATTGATACTGAATCACAACAAGATATACATATATATATATATATTGCAGTAATAACGCTTAGCAAAACATACACAAAAGCAAAATATTTCATTTAAATATATCTCAGTTTAAATGATAATCTATTGAAACTTTCTACCATTTACGAGTATGTATGTGAGAATTACAAATAGGGTCTATAAGCTTACATTAATTATCGTGCTAAAGGAACTTGTGCAAGTCTACGTTATGTTGAGCCATTAATACGTACTAATTCTAAAACTCAGTTCTCTTATGGTGTTTTATATCAATATCAATACGATGTGATTGGTGATTGAGAAATTTACTCCATTAATAACAAGGTCAGATTATGGCGGTAATTATCCTGGACATGTATCGTTAACAAGTCTTCAGCTATTTCCCAATAGTTTGCTATCATAACTATATATAGCCTCAGCATGCTTTCGGAACACCTCATTCTTTTTCCGATAGATATATGTAATTTTCAGACGAACATGTTCTGACGAAGAGAAAATCCTGACTAAGCATCAGTATGTGTGTATATATACAACGACAAGTCTCGGCTTGCCGCGGGAAACAGTATAAATAGGGCTGAGCAGACGACAGACAGCAGTGTGTATTGGATCGGCAAGGTGAACACATACTATACCTACGACTATACTAGAATATAGAACAGCGCTAAACCGCTCAACTGATATACTATACACAGAGGTGTACCTATAACTATAAAAAAAGGTGATTGTTTAATTTCAACAAACTTAAACATATGAAAAAGATTTAAATAGAAGGCTTATCAATATTTGATACTTTAAATATAGAGCTCAGAAGAATATGTAACTTACTGCCGCATCTTCATCACTAAGCATAACTTACCTAATCTCAATGAGAGCAGTATATTAGGTAATATCGGTCTTTTTAAAAATAACGTTATAGCTAATAATTCATTTCGATACATAAAACATATAACAAAAAGAATATGTAATATACTTAAATCATCCAATTAATAATCCATCATCCTTATTCCAGACTCTGACAACTATGGCGGCAACACCAATGCTTCCTCCCGGAGGACTCATGGAAATAGTCTTCTCCTTTGACACAACTGGTTCTATGTCATCAGTACTTGAAGAGGTCCAGGGAAGGTTACAGGATATGATACAGCGCCTCCAGGCGGACATCCCCGGTATAAGAATCGGTGTCATAGCCCATGGCGACTACTGCGACGAAAAAGTCTTCTACTTGACCAAGGAGCTAGATCTTTGTAGTGACGTTGTGGAACTTTGTAATTTCGTGAAGGGTGTAGAAGGTACCGGCGGCGGAGACGAAGATGAATGTTACGAACTTATCCTTCGCATGGTCCGACAAAACTTCAGCTGGACCCCAGCATCACAGAAAATCCTGGTCATGATTGGAGACGCCAACCCACATGAACCCGAGTATGAAATGAATGTGGATAACATCAACTGGAGAGCCGAAGTCAATGATCTTCACAACATGGTAAGCATACTGTCACAAGCAATGAAAACAATTCACAAATAAATGTTCATGTTTGAATTATAACCATACAACTCATCAATACTATATAAATCGAATAATTATCATAATATGCGTTTTGTCTTATGATTTCAGGGTGTGAAAATATACGGTGTCCAAGTGTTTGAAAACGAAGGTGCTGAAGACTTTTACAAGACAATATCCACAAACACAGAAGGACACTACCTCAAGCTTGGAGAATTTTCCAACATCTGTGACTTCCTCATGACTATTTGTTACCGGGAGAGGGGCGACGATTTGTTCTCGGTAAGTAACAACTTCCCTCAAAACAAGCATGTTTGCATTGAAATATCAATCGGATTGATCGTTACAATTGAAAAAAGATAATTTCAAAGATTTGAAGATTTGCTTTTATATTATAGTTAAAAAGATCTATTGAAATATGACATATCAATGATTCGTTGTTTACAATTTTGTAGGGTTACGAGGCCGAGGTCCGCGGACGCTATGGTCCGGGCGGTATCCACAAAGACCTAGAAGGATTATTCGGAACTCTGAGAAAAACCGATTCAGGTACAAGTGGCATACACCCAGCCCCGCCACTTATTTCACCAATGTCGTCCATAGCAACAACAACAATTGTAACCATGCCGAAACCAAAGGTCACTCTAGCTAAACCAAAGGTCAATCCAAAGCGCAGGAACGTGACAATTAGAGATATGAAGGTAACATTTTTGAACACTTTTAAACAAAACATTAGTAATTTGAAATTAACGTTTTGAAATTTACAAATTATATTGATGGTATATCTGAAGAACAAAATTCTTTTGACACTGAGAATGAAGTAATTTTTTCAAAAACGAATAATAACTAATAGAAAAACATAATACTAATTTTCTATTTAATCTTTCCAGGACAAACTCAAATGTAAAGTCGATGACAAACTGGTTCCGAGAGAGAAAGCAGCGCAAACAGTCTTCACTTGCAACTGTTTAGACTGGTCGTCATGGCAACTAGCATATTCTCCAGTCGATGCCACAGAACCAAACACGAAACGAGGCTTCACAAGAAAATTCAGGGGGAAATGCCACAAACGAGTCCAGCTATTCACTAAAAGATGCAGGTCAGCCCTTTATGAGGTAGCAGTACAAACAAAAGC
>JAUMHH010215891.1:0-12456 GCA_032359455.1 Chlamys rubida | reverse complement strand
GATGCCATATTTGCCAAAGGCTGCTTTATCTGGCTACGTTTATACCAAGGCCTGTTATGTTTGATGCCATATTTGCCCAAGGCTGCTTTATCTGGCTACGTTTATGCCAAGGCCTGTTATGTTTGAGGCCATATTTGCCAAAGGCTGCTTTATCTGGCTACGTTTATACCAAGGCCTGCTATATTTGATGACGTGTTTTTGTGTATGTACTTGATGACGTACACTTGTCAATGCCTGCTGCTTTTGATAAAGTATATGTGAAGTTCTGCCGGATGACGAATACGTGAAATTGTTTGCTATATAAGATGATATAATTTATTTATAATATATTTTTCAATTATATTTTCATTTTCAAATATTCAATGACTATCATCTCGAGACCTGCAATATTTGATGACTGCATATTATAGCCTACTGTCTTTGATATTGAACATTTGCTGTGGAAAACAGTAGGAACATTATTTTCCTGTGGGAACAAATCTGCAGTCAGCAACTAGTGAATGATCACGACGTTCTGCCACCTGTTTTGACCTGCCGTCGTGACACTAGACTTTATTGAATCTCCCATGCATGTATGCATTACATTCATAATGCTTTCAACTAAATTTCGTCAGTCTTGTAAACGCCAATTTATTTTAGAAATATTACTATTACTTTGCATATGGAAATGAGAGCAGTTCCATTAATTTTGTCCTCGACCACTGGCGCCCATTACAGGGCTACCTCGACTCGGGGTCACCGTGTATGGATTAGCACAGGTGCATTATAATATGCTTCTGTACATTCACTTACATACCTGGCATTATATACGCGTGTGACTGGGTAGGTTTCAGATTACAAAAGCTTAAAACATCAGATATTTGAGTCGCTACCTTTGGCACATACCCCACTGAGGGTTTAATATGAACAGGGTCAAGAATGCTTTTAGATGGTTATCTCCCCTTATTACGATTGACTCAAAGGAATGCTGGCGTCGCCTTAATCAAAATTGTATGATCGTTTGATATCCATAATGCGACTAAGAAACATTCTGCATAATCGATGAAAGTACTTTTTTCTCATTTGAATATTGCTTACTCAGAGTGAGGTGAAGTTAAAGTGTTTTGACCAACTGCGGAAATTATAGCATTAATCTTACGCAGAAAATCAGTGGTTCTCTTTTCAGTTGGTGATTTAAATACTATATTGTTTACATTTTTACATACTGTATAATGGCTCCAGAGAGAAAACTTAATCGTTGGTTAAGGGAGGTTAAGAAACACATTAGCACACTATTCATATGGCTAAGAGAGAAAAACATCAAAATGAAATAAGTTATTAATGGTCCAAGAAATATTTTGAATCGGAGAACCCGATGTTACACTCTGTAGTTTACTGTTGAGAAGCGCTATTGATGTTTCCAGAGAGGATCCGAACGTTAAAAACATAATTCAAGGATCCTGAATTGTATTACAATTAGTGTTCTATAAATAATCCAAACGTACTATAACTAACCTAAGGACATTGTAACCATAGGTATGGTTTATTGCATATCAACTACAAATTGTTGGTTGGTAGCCATTTTGCAACCGACAACGAGTTTGAGGATTTTGAACACTAAAATGAAGTAGATAAAACAAGATACGTTTAACAAAATAGGATGCGTAGATGTGATCGGAGAGGAAGGCACAAGAAACAATGCTTTATAAATCGTACCTCGAAACTGTGTATACAACGCTACTCATTACATTCCCTAAATTCTTCAGTGGTTCATTGCAAACACAGTTACTGGACATTTCCTGTGTTTATATCGAAATACCTCCACGTCTGATGGTTTCCTCGAGACTTAAACACGAGGTATCTTTGATATTGTGTCTAGATGCATTGCTTTTGGGTGACAGTGTGAATGTCTCTGAAAAAAGAGTTATCGTACACAGCTAATGGCCAAATACTCTAAGGAAGACAGAAGTATTAGAAGAACTTTGTCACTGTTCGTATGGAGTGTGTGTCTAAAAGATATAAATATACCCACCTGTACTTCCTTAGTAAGTGTGCTTTTAAAACTAAGGCCAAACGATTTATCTTACTGAAATAAAATCTATCGAATATAGTGAAGCACCAACGAAAAAGGTCTTTATGTAAATAAAACAGCATACTTGCGCTTTTGTGATAATGCAGCAATGTATATTATCGTGTCTCCTTATAGACAATATGCCCATACATAAATCTTTATTGAGCGTAGGGGAGAAACCTATACGCGTTCGCCAGGTAATGCTACTAAGACGTACTTTATTTAAGTGTCAAACTTGACTATATTCACAGTAACCATAGTGTCATGTCCCGTTCTGTCCTAATGACCCAGTGATACCAATTTAAGGAAGTTTTCTTTCCAATCATTTATACGACGCCTTACATAGCTGACACGGGATCGCTGTATATAGAACAGAGAGCAAACAAACCAGGTAGACGGACGTAAATACGTCGTCTGACTGACACGTAAAATATAAACCAGTATACATGCTCCACGTCTAGTAAATATCAAATACAATGTAGATTTATTGATTAAAAAGGGAAGTTTTATTTTCTACAATTAAACATGTAATAAACTACATGTAGTTTGTAACAACTTACACCTAGCAGAAGACACGAGACAAACCATACACGAGTTAACCATTACAGAAGACATGAGACAACTAGGGAGGTATCAGACATTCACGATAGATTATCCTACAGAAAAGAAATTCGTCGTACGCATGGAATATTCGGATGAAGTGTTTTCTCCTGCCCACACAACTCCAACAACCCAAGTGGAGTATACAATGGACTGGGTTGGATGTTGCGGTATCTGTGCTGTAGCATTCAAGTGAGGTGGCACTATAAATGATGCCGTTAGAAGCTTAGTCCCACTACAAACAGATCACAATACATCTCCAGCACTCACGCAGGCATACACACAAAGGGAGATATTAGCCAGGTGGCGTAGGACTAGTAGTTAGCGCATGATAAGGCAGCTCCTGCGAATTCCTGAAAATTGTATTGAGTAATGTTTATGCTAATTCTATTGATTGTATAAATTGTATATCTACGTACTGTAAAGCGCTTTAGAGAGGTTTATTCTAGGTAATAAGGCGCTATATCAAATGTTGTATATTATGTGATTTGCTATGTTAACGTTTATTTTTAATCACTCATATAACCTGGATACACTTAAAACCTATAACAGCGCTTTTTTTACGATAATTTCCGTTCTTGAGAATATATTATTGCAGTAAGAAAAGTTCATGAGAATCTTGGCTTAACTGACCAGACATTGTTAAAGAAGTGAAGAATACTGTAGAAAATATATTCTATGTAAGGCGTGGTCCTATACATGTTTCCACATAGTCTATGTAGTCAAGTTAAAGTGTTACTTTTACAAACAGGTATACCAATTACGTCTGTCGATATTTTCCGGTAGGAGGAGCCACCGGTCATTCCGCTTCTTTGGTAGGAGGAACCAACGATCATTCCGCAACCCACGGAACTACGTATCTCTGTTATTTCCAGTTTAATGGTGTCCTATAATTGTAGACTTCCTCAGTACTGCCGATTATGTCACTTCCAATGTAGCTATTACAGATATCCCACTGACGAGACATAATATATGTATTAGCTATCATTACGCCCCTTTAAAACATGCTTGCATCAAGCATGAACAAATCATCCTCGTTTACAGCGTCAACCGTGTCGAAACACACTGTTTCCTAGCTGCCCCTTAACTGAGCCTCATTTATCTTAACTAATAAGGGCAGCATGCGTATGTGACAAGTATACCTTAATGAATATGTATGAAGACAACTGAGTAGTATGAACGAATGAACGATGACAATCTAATAAAAGGACTCAAATTTACTAAATGATTACTTCCTAGCATGCAGGTACATATCCATTCAGCTTGGTAGACTTGAACTATTGGGTTAAATTCAGTTTAAGAGTTGGCCAAACGGAACTGAGATAGATCCCCCGGAAACGGAATTTAAGTGTATTATACTTTGACACACCACCAACGTGAATATTCTAATGATATGTAAATGCGCACTGACTACAACTCATTTGTAAAAACACTCTCAATGTCTCAGTCGGCACAGAAGGCTAAATAATAAACGTATGCATACTTTGTTATATGGGTTTAAATTGGATGTGAGAAAAAAAGATTCCTCCTCACCCTTGATATAATTCTTTCCGTACAAAATATTTTATAAACAAATTTTGAGATTTAATTTCTTTTGTATCTAAAAGGAAGAGTTTCTAGGTGTAAAGTTACTGTTATACAGACATCATAAAAGAGGGTGTTTCCAAGATAGCCGGATCTTTCTCCTGGACAGGTGTCTCGACTCCTAAATTAGATGGTTAGCATTGGCATGCATATACAGCAGACATAAACCCTACAATCTGATATCTCTATACAAACTTGTACATACACATCTGACGTTAACTCTATACAATCCGATACCATATCACGATAAAAAGTCACAAATTCATATGCCACTCTTTATCGCTATAATTTATATACAGATACGTAGTCACAAAATATACCTTGTCGCCTGATAACCAAATACAATACAATGCTACAATGCTGTATAAAAGAACCATTTAACGACATTTTGAATTTTGCTTTGTTGAGATTATTATTAACTTTTATACAAAAGTGACAAATAGTGTCCAACACTTGATAGCATCTAGAACCGTCACGGTTACTCTCTTTACGTTTAAATGATAACGTCATTATCCAAACAACTTTTCAAAAAAGATAATTCGTCATCCACGATATGTAATTTCATATTTCATCTACATGGTAGCCATTGTAAATTGCAGGCCTAATTTCAAACGAGTGTTTTCTTTTTCATAGTATCCCTGCATGTCGGAGATTGAGAAAAGAATCTACCTGCCGTTACCTACTGCCTGCTGTAACGGGCGAGTAAAGTCAGAACCTCTGGCAGAACTAGAGATTTTATTTGTGTGCCCACTACTAGGGAATACATGCGTCCAAGCGAGGGAGGTTGCTGGTTCTGTGTCCAGATCGAGACAAACAAAAGTCCAAAACATTGGTACTTACTGCCCTATGCTTGACGTTCTGGGCCTGTATTTATAAAACCGTTATGCTTAAACATGGATTCTGTGCTCAAACCAACTTTCTTGTAACTCATTTAAATCGTTTCAAACGATAAAAAAAGCCAAATGTAAACATTGAAATTGCATTCAGCCTTAAGTCTCTTCAAAGTTGTTTTCAAAATCATGGACAAAATAAGATTTGTTTTATTAATTTACAACCGGAAGAAGCAATAAGCCTTTCGCACAAAATCCATGATTGAGTATGAGAACGGTTACATGAATACGGACCCAGTTTTAGGTGGGTGTCATGAAGGGCTGGTCAGCCCAATGACATTATAACAGAACCAGGTGGAGTGTCATGGTCGGCCCAATGTCAGTATAACGAGACAAGGTGGAGTGTCATGGTCGGCCCAATGTCAGTATAACGAGACCAGGTGGAGTGTCATAGTCAACCCAATGACATTATAACGAGACCAGATGGAGTGTCATGGTCAACCCAATGTCAGTATAACGAGACCAGATGGAGTGTCATGGCCGGCCCAAGGTCAGTATAACGAGACCAGATGGAGTGTCATGGTCAGCTCAATGTCAGTATAACGAGACCAGATGGAGTGTCATGGTCAGCCCAAGGTCAGTATAACGAGTTCAGGTGGAGTGTCATGGTCAGCCCAATGTCAGTATAACGAGACCAGCTGGAGTATCATGGTCAGCCCATGGTCATTATAACGAGGTCAGGTGGAGTGTCATGGTCAGTCCAATGTCAGTATAACGAGACCAGCTCGAGTATTATGGTCAGCCCAATGTCATTATAACGAGGCCAGTTGGAGTGTCATGGTCAGCCCAATGTCAGTATAACGAGACCAGGTGGAGTGTCATGATCAGACCACTATCAGTATAACGAGACCAGGTGGAGTGTCATGCTGCCCTATTGACAGTATATGATACTTCATTGCCATGCCACTTTAAAGTGACCCTTCAGTAGACCAAACATGTTTGAACACCGTCTCCATAGGGCCTCAGCAGTTCGAAGATGTAAAACCCCCAAAACCAAACCAAACCAATTTTTTTACACATCGATATGATAAAAACGCTGGTTTGTGGTTGGCAGATAGGATTATTGTTCGACCCCTACATCTCCGCCCTAAACAAAGGGTGTACCCTTAAGAAGCCTTTCCAATGGACGGTTATAAATCAAGAGGGTACGGATCCCGGTGATTATCTTACAAATACAAGTGGTTATCGGGTAGCAGTTCTCGGTCACTCCGCCTCGCAGTAGGAATGTGTTCTCGTATTCATTGACACGAGCCATCAAACTTTCCACCCGGTAGAAGGAATTATATACATGTGTGCCCATGTCCATTGTTAGGGGCTGTCAGGCATGCAACATGCATTTGAGCACCCCATTTCTTCTGTGGGAATCCCATTGCACGACAATAAGCGCTTGCTCATCACAGGTTTGTGAACGAAGAAGATGGCTTTACTTCCGGTTGTGCCCACTTCATTGAAGAGTCTGAGACTTGGATGCTGAAAGCCAAACAACACGAGAGACTGTTATTAACAAACACTGTAGGGGTGACAGCAGTTTGCTTGTTTCCGAACGTTTTTTGTCATTTTCTTATACTCATTTAAAATAGTTTAACTGGTCATTTTGGGGTGAACTGTTACATTTTGTGACCATTTCTCGGGGAAGAGGTGTTAAATTACTAATTTTTTCGATCTTTTTTGCATGTTCTGTTTGTTTGTTTTTTAAAATTTTATTTTTTGTCTTTGGTCCAATATTCTGTATGTGTGTTTCTATATGTGATCGTTCAGTGCTCTATGGAAGTTTTTATCTTATCGCTATCCACACCTGTTTACTTGTTGTGGACGCGACACAGTATCGTTAAGTAACCACGCGGATTGCTATTCAGCCAAGTTAAATACATTACAATGACCGGTTGAGACAATTATGTAAACAATGCTGGTTTAATGTGATCACGAAGGTGACTAACTACGGTAACACAACAGGGACTATATCACATAGTGTATATCAAAGTCAATAAATGAATTGAATTTCAAGTATCACGTACTGTATTTACCTAGCTTATTTTGAAATTTTTATTTTGCGGTGAGATACATCTGCAAATTCAAAGGGAGAGCATTTCCGAAACTCAGTGCAAATGTGTACTTCACCATTAAGGCGAAAATAATACACTATGTGTTAACCCCAGAGTCTGGACTAGACCTAAACTAATATTGTAAAATTACAAAATACCCGGACTAGAGTTATTTTTTATTGTATTCATATTACACAGGTGTCGAGATTATACAAGAAAGAAATATAAAGCAGACTGTATAATAGAACACATTCAGTTTAGGAAATGTTAACTTACAACCTATACACTAGTATATATTCAGAATACACAGTATCCGGACTGATTCATTCTACATAGTGTTAGGCACGTTACCGAGTGTTATCACTTTTATAAGAAGACTTTACATGTAATTTTTCAGTTGTCGGAAAATATTTTCAAGTCTAAATCCACACCGTCCACGAGGATCTCTTAATTGACTGACAAAAACAGGTGTCGTAATATAGAGATTTTCATAGCAGTGATTTTGTACCGATCAAACACGCTATACGGTGTAGTAGATGCACGGCCAGTCACTTCTACCTGTGCACGTCAAAACAGTAAAGGGTCACAACTAAAGTATATATATATATACCTACACTTGAACAAGTGCATGAAGGGAATATTTCACCATTGGTCTGTCGCGGAGTTTATAACTTAGGCCCGCCCTCCTACTCATAGCTTCTAGCCAAGTCAGGTTATCGTTGGGATCAACTCCGTAGTTTGTGTATCTGTCTGTTAGCTGCGTATACCTCACCTGTACAACTTACCTGTTCGGCGTACCTGTACACCGAAAGCCATGTTACCTGGATTAACACTGTGATACACAACGATCAATTTTTCAATAGTTGATCAGTTATGAATTAATTACTCAGCGTCCAGATGTGTGGTTGGTCCAGCGCGGGAAATTAAGTATAATTTCGTACCGCTGTGCGGTCGACCTCGGGGGACAGATTCTCACTTGATATTCCTAAGGCCAGTCAGTTTCGTAGTGAAATTCATGCATACACGTTTATATAATATGCATTTTATATCGGTGATCGGAGCCTTAGTGACCCTGTGGGGAGTATGTGAAGGACTGAAGGGCATTGGCCGGACTGTCAAGTTGACCCATACTGACCGCGCCATGCTTATAAACTATCACAACGACCTAAGGCGGGAAGTGCATGCCTCCAACATGCAAGAATTGGTAAGTCATCCAGCCTCCGTGTATACCCATGTCACGTGGTTAGGACGGGGGCGATTATTTATTTTTTCACATTTGTGTGTTGCGAAATCATGTACAATACACTATTGAAAGACTGGAATTGCACTACTTACCGTATACATCGTTAGAGTTTGAGGTTAGTGTATTGGCTAGTATCACAAGCTAGGCTACAATTCACACTTTTATTGAAGCAAATACATTATAGTGTAGTTCACACTGAACCTATTCAGAAATGTAAAACAACTATTCTATAGGTCCCAGGTCCACGAACGTTCCTGAACTTCAGCAAGGTCAGGAAAAATTATTGAAATTGGGGGATAAATGTAAAATGGTAGAGAGCCTCAACGCTTTTTTTGGCTGACTATTGGCCTGCAGTTGAAGATTCATCTTTTCAAATGTACCCAGCCCTTGAGGTAGACGTTCCATAATTTTCTACAGTATACCGGTATAAAGGTAGAAGTTCCATAATTTTGCTAGAGTATACAGGCCTTAAGTTAAAGAGTCTTGTCACTTTTCGATTGTATGTTACAATGTGTATTTTCCTGTTAGATTTATGGTACTTCCTCTTTATTCCTACACAGACAATTATATGTAGCGCCTCTTTCTTCCTATTTAACCCTTTTCTAAAGTTGGCAAGCTAATCCAAGTAAGATTGAGATGCAGAAGCTCCTTACATATTTACTTTAACATATAGACAGTCAACTAATGTATGTTGGCTTGTGATTTCCCATTAACGTAGACGTACTGTTGATGTTCTGTAATGATCACGGTAAGGGTGTGTAATATGATAACCTCAAAACATGTTTATCAACATACATACAATACGATGTTCTCATGTCTACACCTATCTTTTAATAGACAACCTAAACTTGATTGTGTATGTATGTACCCACGCAGGGAATATCTACAACAAGGCAATTATCATGCAACATGGCGCGCTTAAAGGTTTAAAAAAAATGTAACATTATACTTGACTGAAACATGTAAACACATACACTTTTTTATATCATTTAACAAAAAAATCCTAGATTTATGTGGTTTTGTGTTACTCTTATTAGTGTAAAATTTCATCACTAAAGCTCATTTGCATAGGTGATGATGTGATTTATTCATGTCAACACAATATGGATGACAACAGATTCTCCTAATGGAGTTATTTGTAGTTCTGTTATTTCAAAATTTACTTAAGATCTCCCGAGCTTAGACCAGACGACACAGACACAGGCTACTGACGTACTGTTCGAATCATATGGACCTGAGAATGTGCTGGGTGTTAGGACCTATTCTGATGTGGAGGATGTATTACTAGACGGTTAATGGGTTCAGATGAACGCTCGTTTGACGCCCCCCACCCCAGCCCCCTATAGACAAACACTCGTTTGACTCCATCCCCTCTCCCCAGCCCCCTATAGACAAACACTCGTTGACCCCAACCCCAAACTCACCAAATGACGGTTTATAATCTACCAAATTATTTACAAGGTCCAAACCAATACCACGTAATTGATTATCAAGATTTATTTTTTTAACATCTATTTAACTCCTGAGGTTATTTAAGGACGTTATTGATCAAGTCCGTGGTCAAACTAATTGCATGACGGAAGAAAGAATAGTTTAGATTTGTTAAAACTAAGCCACTGGTCTTACCACTCAATTTTAAACCCAGACGAAAGACACCTACCGTTATAACAAGTTGGTTCGATGACTGAACTTTGACCCTTAACCTTTTTCTAATCATTAAATCCTTCCCTTTTTTAATCGTTAAATACAATCCACTGGATGTTTAGTCTAGCTTATGACGATTATTCGGTATTGACTTTGCGTCATATAAAAGGGTTTATTTTAATTTTCCTAACTATATATAGCAGATATACGAGATGACGCTATTATTTTAATGTGATGTGATATCGACCCTCGACGAACGCCTGTGTGGTGCACACCAATTAAAGCCCATTTGTCAATACACCACTTAAACGTACAGCTATGACAAGTTTTTTTTTGTTTTTTTTTTAAAGCAAATGCACATTGGATAGTTATAATAAATATGCCGTATACAAAAGCATATAAATATTTATACGAAATATTTTCAATGAAATGTATTTGGGTACGAAAAATGATCACAAAACGCTTTCTATACCTATAACGGTTATATATAAACATATATCCGGTAAAGGCGACAACCTTGCATTATTTAAGTACGAAGCTTCATAACCAATATATTAAAAAGGAGTGCTTCTTTTCAATATATGAATTAAAGGAAGTATATTTCTAAATAAATAGCACAAGAGAAGTGAATGTTTAATGATAGACATTTTTTGATACTGCATAACATCTAACCAAAATTGGTCTGTAAGAGTTTTCTATAAAATACATTAAATGGAATTGAAACCTGTGATTAAACTCAATAAAACATATATGCGGATCCATTTTATATCGCAATACAATTAATAAAAACGACGATTTTGGCGACCAACGTTATGACATATCCGTTTGAAGGGAACACATCCTCTTTTCAAAGTTTGGATTGGTAATAGCGTTGGTGCAAGTAGAATATTGTAGTAAATATATCTGGGAATTAATATCTTCCAATAAGCAGGTTCTAATTTAGAAAACGGCCGATACTGTAGAGGGTCCACGTCAGCTAATTCTTAAAAATAGTATCATTCAATTGGAAGAAACATGTCAGCTGCTCTGAAGCAAACCTTTCGATTTCGATGTTGTTCTCCGTGTAGGTTTGGGAAAGGATAAAACACCTTCTGTATCCCACTACATATGTCCTGAGGCGACTAATGTGGTGTCCCCTAATAATCAAAGGGTGTTTTCCGTGTCTTCTGCCTAGGGAACATCGCAGAGGCTAACATTGATCTGCTGTCTCCCTATTGCACCACTCCGTCTCTTCTATCTGCGGCCTCCCTATTGCACCACTCCGTCTCTACTATCTGCTGTCTCCCTATTGCACCACTCCGTCTCTACTATCTGCTGTCTCCCTATTGCACCACTCCGTCTCTTCTATCTGCTGTCTCCCTATTGCACCACTCCGTCTCTTCTATCTGCTATTTCTTTTCGGGCGATAATTGCTAAGGTGGTACCTGTGTCTTTGAAATTAAAAATAACTGATTGAGGTGAAAATAACTTGAGTCATGCATCGTTGGTAATGCGGACCTGTTGCCTCTATCGGTCGTTAGCGTAATCATCAAGGTAGCAAGGTGATTAATGCTGGCCTTGACCATCTCGTAAAAAATGTTAAACTGGATAGGTATGTACATGTGAACAAAGTTTACATTCAGGGACAGGTAATATACGCCCCCTCCTGCAGCTGCAATGATTACCTTGCATCTTATTTGGTCGTATACAACACACGAATGTCAGAGATGAATTAAATACCTTCCATTTCATTTATCCATGCATTTAATTCATAGTCATAAAACATGCGTGTAGCTATAGCAATGAGAATGACGCTCCTGTGCTACCATCGTTTGTAACGTTTAACATAACTGACATCGTATTACTGAAAATTACAAAAAACAACTCTAATTGCAGTTTTATACACTTACCACACATTCCACGGACTCGTTACTTAACGTTTGTAAGTTATGTTCCCCTATCATGTCTGAAGACATTGTACCTGGATTCTAATTTCCTCTAATTATGGCGTAATGTTTTTGACAAGTATATCCTGTCGTTAAGGTATACAGGCACTAATCAAATCTGCAATCCCTGGCCTTATACTTTATTCCCTATTCCAAACCTCTCGCCCCTCTCAAAACGCTCGTTCCTGTCACCGTTCTCGTATTCATCGGCGTGTCGTTCCTGCTCCTCCTCGTCATCGTTTACCTTTCACGCACCTGTTTTCCTAGCCATTCTCTCGTTTTTCCCACCCTTTATCCCCTCCGTAGCCCTCCCCCACCCTTTATCCCCTCCGTAGCCCTCCCTCACCCTTTATCCCCTCCGTAGCCCTCCCCCACCCTTTATCCCCTCCGTAGCCCTCCCTCACCCTTTATCCCCTCCGTAGCCCTCCCCCACCCTTTATCCCCTCCGTAGCCCTCCCTCACCCTTTATCCCCTCCGT
>JAUMHH010215880.1:0-11021 GCA_032359455.1 Chlamys rubida | reverse complement strand
CTAACTATGAGACACAAGGGGTCAACCCAGCAATCTCGTTATCTAACTATGAGACACAAGGGGTCAACCCAGCAATCTCGTTATCTAACTATGAGACACAAGGGGTCAACCCAGCAATCCGTGTCGTTGTATTTATGTCTCATATTCACGATAAAAAAATTAACTACAGTTGAAAATGGCTTCAGACCTTCACCGTATGATCGCAGTGTGCGCTCCCCGAATACATATGTATATATATATATTGCAGATTCATTTAATTGCTTTTACTGGTAACATATGCGTTAAACATTTTTAAAAAAATCATAAAAGTTAAGGCCAGAAAAAGGATTGGATGTCGTATTCTATGTTTTGTTTCACAACTGTGTGACATTCAACCAAACGTCAATATCGGTTGCTTGCATGACCCTCAGTCACATGTCAAGATCAAAATGAAAGTCTAAGAAAGGAATGGGACATGCATTGGTGTGGAAATCTGAAGTATTTGTCTTATGCGAGTAAGTAGTATGTACTGACATGAGTACTGTAATAGATGCGTGTAACGGACAGGGGAGATGAATGGTGCTCTGTTTTATAGATGAGCGGGCTAGACAAAGGCATACCGATATGGACTCACTATTAATTGTCGTACGGACCATTGTAAAATGTCGCGAGGACTTATCCCCAGTAGGACATACATCGTCACGGACCCCCCGGTCTGGTCTCCGGGGAGCAGAACAAAGACTGCGATCACGTACTCTTACTCGTCCCACGTATATGTTACGTTGCGAAATTGTGAAAAATAGATACAGATTCAAACAGAACTTTTTATTAACGTTTGGAACATTTTACACAATATACAGTTTCATTTTTATTTTTTTTTACTTTTTCGGTATATTTTTTATGCTTAAGTGGTTTAAAGAAAATGTTATTGTTTACTTATAACTTACCTTTACACGTAATACGCCTCAGGGACAATATTGCGTTCTGGTCAAATATGATTTAGTATCAATCCTGTTTAAAAAATATATAACTTCATAGTAACGCAGAGTTAACTTTGAATAGAAATATCTATTGATGTATAAGCTTTAAGCTATCTGACATCGTCTACATAGGTACATTTTATGTAAAATATTATGATTGATGACACCTGCTACACCAAGCAACGTGGGCACCTATCTAAGGTAACGACATTCGGCTATCTCCGGCTATATTTTAACAATTTATATAATTACGTCCCTTTAACACAAAGCCGTTTTTTATCATTCCTTATCCATTTCCATACTGACTGGTACTTGGAAGGAACTATGTATGTACAGAACGACATCAAGTGCCATATCAAGTCGCCTCACAGACATTGGCGAAATGACGAACACAACTATAGCTACATAGATATAAAGTAAATACACAATGTGGAGTCATCATTTTAATTTTAGTTTCCTTTCTCTCAATGACACCGTGCTGTTATGGTTTGGCACACATTTTGTCCTAAAATTAGTTTTTAAACATAATCAACGAGTCTGAGCTGTTTGTAGAGTGACCTCCCCTTAGGCGATGTGTGACGGTTCAGTCGTGTCGACATGACGACATTAATTGGTGTTACTATAACGTAATTAAGGTAGTGTTTGACATGAAGAGGGCGATATCTAATCGTCCACTCTTTGAATTGTGTATGTTTATTTGTTATCGCTAAAATAATTATGTATTTGTCATATATGCTGACGTCATGGTGTAGATATCAGACGAATGAGAGCGCGCGCTAGTTAATGTGCATTGGTCAATGCAGCGTTCATAGATTCACTATCCCAATATAGAATGATCTTATTTGCGTTATTGGGCAGAAATGGGTCTGCAGTATGCTGAAACCGAGACCTAGTTATTTGACTTGCAGTTTCGTATATCTTGCAATATTTTATTTCTCCAGGCCAGATCTGGTAATACGAAATTGATGTTCACTTATTCAATTTGATTCCTCAAATGTAAATAGAATCGTTCGATTAAAATCGAATGTCTGTATGCGCGCTCAGTATTAACCAAATATCGCTACGGTGTCATGCCATGAATCAAATAAGACCCCGGTTGTTTGGACAGAAGTAGATTCTCTGGCGGCGCTCTGGCGACAGGAAAAACATTGCTTTTATGATTTATGGTTGATGTTTTGGGTTCGTTTGATGAAGATTGAACTTGCGATGAAAGCATGTTATACATGGAGGTCCGTCTGTATCGGAGGCCATTTTTCATAGAGGCCGCGTGGTGAGCGCGCGCGCATAACCTCTGGTCCCATGACAATCCATATGCTGTGATCATTTCGCATGACTTCACAAGAAAATAAGATTGTCCCGACAGGAAATACTTCATAAATAACACACGTGCTGGAGACTTTGTCGTCTCGCTGTTAACATTCCGAATGTATCCTTCTCTCTCATTGGCGTAGCTTTAAAATGTCCTCTTTGTATTTCGAAATTAACCAATTGAGGACAGCAGATGAGGTTTTTTGTTTCCTAAGAGGAGAATAAGCCGAAGAATTTGGTCTATTTCCATACCTTGCGAGTGACATGTGAATTCCCCTTTTCTCTACCTAATCCCCAATCAACGCGAGCTGGGTCGCCATTTGTTTACATAAGAGTTTAGATTGAATTCCGTAACGTGTCAATAAATTGAATAACGTTTTCATTAGCGCTGAGTTATTTCCCCGAAATTGTGTCTTGACGGAGGCAAGAATGCCCTGGTAGTGACTGTTAGGAGCGCTAAAAAATCAATACGCTCCCTATGTTGGCGTACTCGTCCCTCCCACATTGCCCGAACCTACCGTACGGAAACACCATGGCGTCCATCATGTTGTGGACGAAATTTCTTGTGGCAGAATTTGGCGGGAAAGAAAACAAGAACTGTTTTCTGTTTCAGCGGAATCATATACAAAAAAAACAAAACATTAAATTTTATTCCTATGTTAAGATATTTTCAATCTGTTGTGTTTAACGGAGAGTAAATTGCAGTGGTCCTTCCACAAGCGTCATCTCAAGATTAAGCCAATTAGAGCATTTGTGATGGTGTGGAGGTCGGGTGGCGCAATGGATAGCGCACTCGACTTTCACCAATACGGCCGGGGTTATGATTCCCCGATTGGACGTGAAAAGGTTTGGGTCACATGTCCAACAACGTGGGTTGTCTCCGGGTACTCCGATTTCCTCCCAAATTAAGACCCAATGCGCGATAACATCCTGGCCATCAAGAGTGATTTATATAAATTGATAGAACTTACAGCGTATTTCATAACTGTTAACAAAAGTTTATGTTTTTACACGTATATACACGTGTTGATTCTATGACATGAATTGTCGTATTGACTGCAGTTTATACGACAGTTTGTTTTCAAATACGTTTTAAGTTTAAATAAAGAAAATGTAGATATACTAACATTTGATTGGTTTTTAAACCAGGGTGGTGTCGAAATTCTCGTGTCCGCTCCTATTGCTTTATTTGAAAGCATTAAAATATGTTTAAATATATGCTTGATAACCGGATCACGCTTCTGTTCGATAGGGTGTTACTATAGTGACAAAAATTGTTTCTGTTTATTTCATTGGTAGGTGCGCTGGACACATTTCTGGCACGAAATAATCAGTAAAGTAAATAATTTATTGTCTTGTCGGAGATCAGGAAATTTGATAGTCATTCAGGAATGATAAATATTTAAACTGTTTTATTTTTAACCCCAATGTCAGCCAGTAGAAATAACATAACAGATGACACAATGACATGACACATGCTATATAACTGAATGCATATCAAAAGTGTGTGTCACAGAATAGAAACAACTTTATATTTATCTTCTGTTATGTAGCATTTGGCATGTCCCTGTGGCGGATGTCGGAGTTGTTGAGACATTCCGGATTCTATGTACTGCACCGTTTTCCTATTTTACAACTACTGAATTATCCGCGCAGTCAGATATATTTCCTAGCCAACGGCACCAGCGCACTAACAGACCTGTTTTATTGTGAGTTTAATTACAGAGGATGTCGTCTAAAATACACATTAATTTAAATCAGGTTTGAAATATCAGGGAAGTAAAGCTGTTCTGTTACCCACCCCCACAAGTATCGTATACAGAGTATGAACCCTTCAACCTGGCTTAACGTGACAAATGCAATCCGTATTTCCATTTTGATGGTTTTATGTAAATAATTCCATACCAATATCTGGTTCTAATATTTACACATGTCTGGTATGGAAATTCCAAGGTTACTGCCATGCGTCAAGGTCAAAATGAACGAGATCGCGTCTGGAAGTGTTTGTGGTGTATTGGAGATGCGAGACCCGTTACGTAATTCTCTGATAGATATACCCACATCAGATCCATTCCTGAGTAGAGTTTACAATATCAGTCAATGGTTATCATAAAAAAGTACTTAGTTTAATATATTGAAGATTATTTCTATTTACACGTGTGAAGATGAATACAGCTGCTTACCTGTCGTATAAATGATATTGAAATAATTTTACTGATCAATATTTAGTTGTCACTTTGAAAATATGAAATCATTTCTTTAGACTTTATTAAAAATTATGTCGTGTTTGGTAACATTCTTGGTACTTGTTCTGCTCTTTACTGAGGACAAATTGTTTTTTTTTTAATTCTTTAAGGGCGTTCTTTAAAAAGGCCGATTCACACTTTGACATATCAGCAGGCGGATGTTTCTGTCATAGAAAACAGAAGTAATTTGCCTGACTCATCTATGATACGTGTTTCCTGTATATTAAAACTCAATCATTCGATACATTTTTAAGTTTTGAAATGTAGATCACGGATGTGGTGGCTATAAAGCTATTTAATATTCTCAAATAGTGCAGCATAGAGGATTGTCAATCATACACATAAATAAACGGTCTGACGTAATTCAAAATGTAGTGAAGTCGTTTTATGCATGTTCTAAAGGCAATGCGTGCTTGGCATCAACAACGAGGCAAAGACGAACTAACATGATTAGAGGAACGCGTACTAGGTACACATTTTTTTCTATTTTTTAATGACATCTTCTGAAAGGAGATATTTCTACAAACAAAATTTCTGCTTAAAGGCTTCCAATCCTTATCTGGTGGTATGGGTGTGTTATTTCATCATTTTAAAAAACGACCCGATGTTAAAAGGGTGTGTTTTTATTACACGTGTACTGATGTCACTGAACCCCCTGCAGAATTGGGGATTTGCTCTGGTGTCCTCTGTTTCAAAGTGCCAAAATCATCCTGATCTAGAACGGTGTTTTTGGGTTCTTTATAAGCACCATGAACACTCAGTTTGGTTGGTTTTTGTAATTGACTGATCACAACATCGGTGAGTTAAATAATATACAAAACATGAGAAACGTCGGACTTCCCGGCATGTTTGTATCTTTATCCTGGACTTTCCTTACACGTTGCCGTATAGCAGGATATTTCTGCGGGATCATTTTTTCCGCGGGTCAATAACGTGATCGCGAAAATATGATCCGCATAATAATAAGACAAGCGTAAAAATAAATCGCAATGATAAACTTCATAACCGTAATGTCTTCATGAAAAAGTACGCACGTGGTTAGGACGATTCATATGCATTAAAAATGATGTGTGAAAATAGGTTATACAAGTATCACACAACTAACGGTTTTGTCGATGATCCGTTTACCAATGTACCGTCATAAAGCCTATTCATTTAACTATTTGACACTTTATATGCCGAGTGGCCCGTCTCTGTGCTAAAGCAACGCAAACATTTTGTTCCTCCAAATGTCTAGATCGCGATATTATAATCCGTGTTAATTTTATTTCCTAATTTAGGGTCAAAATCGCGAAAATGTAAGCCCGCGTAAATAATCTGCTATATGGTACGTTTGTAACTCTACGTGCTCTATACGTTGAGAGAAGAGGCGTTGTCATGCTGGGATGACCAGTCCGTGAACGGGCTACGTCTCGACGTTGTCGGTCTGAGATGACCATGAGTGTTTGACCGGGAGTCATAGCTGATCACGTGTGAAACCCCTACTTGGTTCTGTCTATCCCCGCGGACCGTTCAGGGGATAAATCTGTCCCCATTCAGCTATTACGACAATTAGTCGTCCATGCCATCTTCATCACTTAAATACAACACCACTTTATCGAACAGACACTCGTCTCTCGGAAAAAACATCCCAAGGGTCGTTTCTAGCTCGAAGCAATGTCACAATATGCTCAATTCCACTTCAAATGCATTCATTTACTATTTCAATATTTGCCTTTGTTTGTGGTTATATGGGTCATCGAAACAATAAGGTCATTGATGGTCATTGCGTGGTATAGTAGTAATGCAGGCGTAACCATGGGGAGTCAGTTCAGAACAGAAAACGGTAGGTTACTGGTAGACGAGAAAGACATGTATGACTTTAAAGGTCTGTTACGTCACGTCAGGGTTTCTTTGAGCCTGTTATTTCCATTGAACCTAAAAGAAGCCCACGGTTCTCTCAAATACTTTAACTAATTGTAACTTTTAAAAAGAACATCATGGAACTATTGTACGCCCGAATTCCACCACGTCCAAAGTGCGACAAAACATCATTGCTGAAAAGCACGCAAGACGTTTGTGAAAATGACGCTATGGCAACTTTTCATGATTATAGATAATTTTGTGAAAACAATTCAACTTTAAAACCACGCTCATACATAATGTACATTGGATCTACATTATAATATGTGCGAGTAAAAATATAGGGTAGCGAACAACACGAAGAACTTGTTAAACATACCGTTACATACCAGACACAGAAATAGAAGAAGTAAGTACAGGTAGCCATACCATATTATTACTATATATTATAATCCGTTTATAAACGGTTTTAGAATCTAGAGATTTTCTTCTTCTAACGTCACTCGAAGGACTAAAACGAGTTGTTTGCTATTATTCGACCGTCAAGTAATGTTTTTTTCACAAGAGAGAAATTATTGTATGCTGTCCTATTTGTGGTTTGTATGACTGCCTGATGAATCCTATTACAGTCTAAAAGCCATCTAATGCGCGTGCTTTATTAATATATTTCTCATCACGACTGCAGTATTGCACGGTGACAGGAAAGGGCTTTGGAATAGAAGGGACCGTTGAAGCGGTATAACAATGTGGCGAGGTCACGCCAACTAATGTCTGTTTCAGGGCACCAAGTTGTCATATCAAGTTGAATAGCGATGGTCAAGATGTGACTAATTAAAGGATCTGATCAGATAACACGCGTGTAAAAAAAAAGTACCCGACTGTACCACGTTGCGCATGCTCGTCTGGACTACATAGATACCGTAACACGACAACACATACGAACCCCTTACACGTATTTTGATAATACACCACTGTGCATTTAAAATATCACAAGACGGTGGAGAAATCGAAAATAAACTTTCTTTGGCCTGTACAGACTCGTCACGCGAGGGGCGACGCGTAATGAGTGAGCACACGATGTCACGTGACCCGCAATGTTGTCACAGCCCGTCCGTGAGTAGACTATTAAGTTGGCGATGAATGCTTTTAACCCTGCTAATATTGGGCTGATTTAACGTGTCGGAGCATTCTGACTGACTGTGTTCATTCAGATCGAAATAATTTGACACAATTACCACAGGTACTATTTATTTCGTGTATTCCTCCGCGAAATTCAAGCAATAGTCAACGAAGCAGCATAACATTCATAGATCTATTTTTTATCTTAATTCTATTTCTAAGGAAAACTGTCAAATTAGTCAGTTTTATAAGCACTTATAAGACATTGACTACACAACTTTCGAACCAGTATAAAAACCAGATTCGCATAAAGAAGATTGGATGCAAGATGTATCAAACACACAGATTATCATAAAAGATAGTGTTTGTTATTTGTACTTTATCATTGGTACATACTGTCTGCCGTTCGCTTCGGGAAATAGCCCTTGTCGCGAGGAACCAGAAACTTGCTATTTCCCGAAATAACCATACTTTAACTGTTTTATTATATCGATACAAAAGCACCAATCTGACAATATACCAAAAAATATATCATTAAAACATGATGAACAGTAAAATAGAATTATTATTTTTAACAGCATAAAAATAAACAAATTGCAGACTACAGTACAACAATATCACTTGGCAAGAGTGGGGTCGCTGTCTAAATTTTGAGCCCCGCCTTCCTCGACGCTGATTGGTCGATAACTCGATCAAGCCACGCCCATCCTCTGAACTGATTCCCCGGGTCTTAGTTCTCCCAACTAACGCACCCTTTTTGTGAGCTGATTCCCTAAAGTTGGGATTTCAGGGAAATATCCTATTCTATGATATTACTTTCATATAGTGTAAAATAAGTATAGGTTTAAAAACATGTTTTAACGACTGCATTTATTTGATACTAATAAAGTCCAGATAAGACATTCTTTTTTGACCATTGTGGATGCTAACAAGACAATATGTGCTTAATAGCCTCTCGTATACTCGTTCCATTGCAAAGACAAAGATCTACGATATAGATAAAGCAGTACACCCGAAAACAAACTGTTTTATTATCTACAAAACATCGAAGCCTGGGATGTGGACGCTAACTTGAAGCTGGAGTGTGGATGGACGCTAACTTGACGCTTGAGTGTTGATGGGCGCTTTCTTGAAGTTGAGGTGTGGTTGGGCGCTATCTTGATGCTGATGTGTGGATGGGCGCTATCTTGAAGCTTTGGGTGTTGATGGACGCTTTCTTGAAGCAGAGGTGTGGATGGGCGCTATCTTGAAGCTGAGGTGTGTATGGGCACTATCTTGAAGCTTTGGGTGTTGATGGACGCTTTCTTGAAGTTGAGGTGTGGATGGGCGCTAGCTTGAAGCTTTGGGTGTTGATGGACGCTTTCTTGAAGCTGAGGTGTGTTTGGGCGCTATCTTGAAGCTGAGGTGTGTATGGGCGCTATCTTGAAGCTTGAGGTGTGGATGGGCGCTATCTTGAAACTGAGGTGTGGATGGGCGCTATCTTGAAGCTTTGGGTGTTGATGGACTCTAATCTTGAAGCTGGGTTGTTGCTGGAACGTATTATTTTCAAACATAATTAAAAAAAAATGTTGAGATTAAAAAAAAATCTTAAGCAGGTTATGATTGCGTAATAAATACGCAATATTTAAAATTTCTGAACAACGTATTGATAATAATTATATCTGGAGCATGTATTACACTGCCGGTGTATTAATTACAACGGTATAGTACTTTTAACATTCAAATCAACAACTGTTCTTAGTGTTAATAAACTTTAACTTTCATTGAAGAAATATGTCCCGCTCTTTGATGAACTCGTTAATGATCCATGTTCACTAATTACTACTCCTCATGGATGAGGGAGGCAGCGCAGTCTCGTGGATCAGTGTTGATAACTCGGTTGTTACCTAACACAGTAAACAGTCACAAAATCAGTAATTAGTTATGGCTGATAAGTATATCTGTCAGTTGGTAATATACCAAAGGTTTGTTAACGTTGTAAGGATCTAACACGACATTATTTACGTTTCTGGTGTGGTGATTTAATCACAGTTAACATCAATGTGGTGAACGATGAACACACTCGACAGAGGAGAATGTTACTTGTTCTTCCATTGCTGTTGTCGGGTGTTTGTTGTTTGCTTTGGTGTCCTCTATTTGGGGGCACAAAAGCGACCATAATAAATCTGCTGCGCCCATTGCAATATTTGGGATCTTTATCTTTCTTTCTACTTTTAACTACCTTTTATTTCACAACGCCTTGCTTAGCAACACCTCACTTTTGGCTTGAATGTTGAGCGTTCGCCCAGGTTTAGGAAGGCAATGGGTTCCGTCCCCAGGCCGGGACATACCAAAGTCCTTAAAAACGGTAGTTGTTATTCCCTGCTTAACGTTTAGCATTTAGGGGGAAGGCAACAACTGGTCCACCCGTTGTCAGTATAATGTGACCGGGCGGAATGCTGTGCTTGGTGCCTTCGGCATGGTATTTCAGTGAGACAGCACTATAAAGTCGGCATCAGATCCGCGCTATCACAGGGAGGCAAGCACACCAACATACACTGTCTCCTGCATACACACACACAAGCACGCATATACTACACACATGGAGGCACGTCCTTAATTGACCTTAGCTGTTAATAGGACCTTAAACAAAATTAAACCAAACCAATCGTTTGGGATGTCCAAAGCACGGTCCAAATCAAGGTGATGATAATGACATGCTCACAAAAACTGTCTTCGTCAAATCTGTTACATAAATGAGTTGACATAAGACATACTTCGAAGGATTTCCACCGTTTATCAGACGATGGTTTGCAAATATAGAACACATTTCTCTTCCGTTATGGAAACATTAAATTGTCAAATCTGATGTGCCTCTAATGGCGCATTAAAATGTGTCTTTATTACACGTCTTTGCAACGTGTATAATCACTCCGCTCCATTAAATAAAATTGGGACAAACACACATCATGCATTTTCAGTATTTTGGTATACGCCCTCAAACCTGAAAATAGCGGTGAATGGGTGGTGTATCCCTATTCTACTTCAACCCATCAACAGCTGAGATCTGAATCAATCGCTAGAAAACAATTTCCATAAAAACGCAAATCAAACAATAACATGTTCATATTAAGTTTCCTGTACGCAACTCTTGCAGACCTCTTATAAGGAGCTCAGAGTAGACCAGCAATTCACTGCACCGTGGATATAAGGCTACTGTAAGCACACCAAGCTTCTTCTCGGACTAGGTCGGGAAATTCTACTGATGAGCCAACAGACGGGAAAATGCAAGGCTTAAACATCTCTACAACTTCAAGGATATCTCAGATCTCAGATCTCTCCATGCCCTTCCACCTACTACCAGTTAAATTCTCCAATTTATTTCCAAAAATGCACTCTTCTACAACTCATTCTTTCTAAAAACTAATCGTGACTGGAAAACAAAAATTCCACAACTTTAATAATACAATCTTCGCCTTTTCTCAAATTTAGCAGACTCCTCACAGAATGAAGCGCTCCTAAACCAAACTCTATGTATACCTAACTTCATGGTGGGGAGGGGGTGGGG
>JAUMHH010215869.1:1459-12457 GCA_032359455.1 Chlamys rubida | reverse complement strand
TTAATGTAAGCTCCTATGTAACGAGTGGTTAATGTAAGCTCCTATGTAACGAGTGGTTAATGTAAGCTCCTATGTAAGTTAATGTAAGCTCCTATGCAACGAGTGATACAGACGGCAGAGGAGACGTTGTGACGACGCTTAGTCCATACCAGCATTACAAAGGCTTATGTTTCACATGCAGATCAACCTTATTATAATGCTTTTGATCAACCGTTTAGAGTTAAACATTTTATGATTGGATGTGCAGATTTTTAACAAGTGCGTGAAAGTAAATGTAAAATGTAACAATAAAAAAATGTTAATTGATAGTTTTTTATCATCAATATATGGTTATTTACACATTAATATGTATGAAAAGATATCATATACTAACTATTGTACCACCAATTTATTTGCCCTGGCTTCTTCGTCTTTTTGACGTTTAACGTTTTAGTTCTAGTTTGATGTATCCTTTTTTGTGAATATCTATTTCACTGTTGTTTTGCCCTTAATGACTGAAGTTGTCGATGGGCCGTGAAACAATACAAAAAACAAATTGAAGGAGTTGTTTTTGCTTTTTCATCTTCATAAACAAATGTTTGTAGGTAGAAGCAGATACACGTATTATGTTAAATTTTGATATTAAATATAACATCATATCGACCTCGAACATATAAAAGGTATGTATTTGTATATGACGCCACTCCACTGACAATATGTTTCCTTTGTACCAAAGGAAACCTAAGGTGGCTCACGGACGTATGACTGCACTAATTGTATATTCATGAAATATATCTAATACATGTGTATTAAAATAACTTCTACTTCGAATAGAATGCGCTTGGAGACAGGCCTGAGGGCGATGGCAGCTGTGTGCATTCTTTTTCACGGCGCACATGCCCTGGTCTTTAGCAACACAGATAATAAAGTAAGTAAAATAATTCATCAGAAACTAATTTGTTTTTTTTCCAAATTGTAAACAACACAAATTATGAGACCTAATGTCACAACGTTTCAATATTGTTTAGAGAAATAACTCAGTGTACAAATTCGGTAAAACTGAAATATCACACAGCATGGCGTAAGGACCATACTTATTGTTCTTAATGTTCATATCGTATTGTTTTATTCTCGATTCAGTGTGTAAAAAATGTTTTTTTGCCCCTGTAGCATTTCAATATGGTTGACTATTTGATGGACGCACTTCCTTTGTAGTGTAACGTTTTAAATCTGATTAATTACACTTATGTCTTTATCTCAGTAATGGGTGTTGACAAATTGATTGATATCAAATATAACTTTACCCGGCGTTTGCTATTTACTGTTATTTTCTTTTTTTTTCTTTTCGTGCTGAGGAGGAAGACATTTGTGCACAAAAAAAAACCAAAAGTACAAGTACTGGTGCCTGGAAAAAATGTGAGTACACTGACATTGTTATTTTAACGGTTTTTAAGGAAGCGGTCGTTATGGTTGCATATGTCATTTCCATTTTATAGTAAGGTATACAAACGGTTAAACATTAACCGTGAACTCTGCATTTGTAATATAATGCATCGTAAATTCATTGATTTTAAGCAATTTGATGGTATCATGAAATTGATATTTGGTTTTTTTATACCGTCAGCTGATATTTGAAATCTGTGAGTATTATTGAAGGTTTGTTATCAACAATCTGTTGGTATGGTTAAAGCACCGCCATATATGTTGTAAATTTATTAATAGATAGTTACAGAAACCTTGTAGTCAGAAATATATATTCGTATTCATGACATGTATTGACCTAGTTTAGAATTGCTATATAATTAAAATCTAAAAGTTATTATTGCAAGGGTGTGACAAAAAACGTTTTTCCTTCGGTAAGATATCTGTATTAGATTTACCTACCATTTATAAACTATCACTTTCTAAATACATTCATTTCACTTATACTATTTCTTTGAGTACCCATTAGCAAAAATTTAACATGCAATAATTTTTATAGGGGATGCAGTCTGTTTTTATGTCTTAACGTTAATCAGTACAAGTATAGAGAAGTACCCTAAACTGAAGTTGCGGCAAGTTTGAAAAATTGTTACAGAAACGAATTGTATAGCCCTTATTCCTTATTTTATATGTTTTTCGGGTGTGAAGAGGATGGCATTTTGAGAACTAATAACGGTTATTTCATGTTCTATCATGTTAAACATGGTCTCCGCAAGAGCTACAATATTGATTGAAACGGAACAAGTAAAAGCGATTTCTCTCAGTGAAAATTTAGAGCACCCAATCAACGGATTTATGTTTATGATGAGTGAGACTTTTTGACGAGAGTGAGAAAATGTTTAGAAAAAAATTATATACGAAGGCAGTTTTGGGCTGAGTTTATTATTTTTCCATCATTATCGACTCCCGCTGTATATTTTCCACCATAGTATAAAAAGATATGTTAATTATATCTAAATAAGTTTTCGAAAAAAAATATGAAAATGTTGGTATCATGCTTACGTTATTAAAACTGTTCACTAATGATTTGTAGCGATGACGTCCCGTCTGGAGCAATTATTTAACAATATTTATTTCATATCGATCTCGCAAGAATTTAGTTCTTTATAAGTTATGTTATATAACTTATATGATATCTTATATCTTATAAGAAATTATATAATATATCTAACAAAGGACCTAGGAAGAATGGGTGTTAATAGATATGTCATAGTCATCGATGGAGTGTAATTTTATGAAGGGAGAAACAAGTCTCAGTGTTATTCTCAGAGACGTTAATTTGTATTTAAATACATATTCAAAAAGTCAACAGCTACGCTATGTTTCGTTAGATAAAGAATTGATATTATAACATAGCAAATCTTGGAGCATGTTTTGAACATACAATTCTGAATGTTCGGTATATACATAAAATACGTCAATGTATATTTCCATTAACAACGATTTTTTTTTTATTTCATTTCAGTTGCACAGTTACCAGGGTCGACACAGGTATTTTTGAAATATTTATTCACATTCATTTGAAGGAATATTATTGTACAACATACTAATGTAATTATACCATTGCTTACGTGTTTTGATTTTGCTAAACAGATGTGTTGTATTAGTAGTAGTTATTGTATGTATTTAAAAGAAATCACTGCAGTAGAATTTTTTTATTTTTATTTCAGGCGTGTTCAAGCGATCTATGTCATGAGCAGAACACCGACGACGGTAATATAATCCAAACCTCTCCCATTCCATTTCCCCTATTAGCATGTACCTGTATCATATATATGACCATTGAGCCACAATAGAAAATAACATGTTAACTATATGTATGTAATGTAAGATTAAACACAAGTACATTGCCTGTTCGGAGGGACAGTCATGACTCTCAGGTAACGCGGAATTTTATATACTGACATACCATCGTACTTCAAATGCAAAGTCAACCTTTTCTTACAGTTACTTTAACTCCATTGCTACCAAGCGTTTATCAACACGCAAACGCTACAACAGCTGAATAGAGATGACCTTAGAATAACTCCCTCTACGGCATGTTCTTTCGTATTAAAAATATACTTATGATTTTTAATATTCGATAACAAGACAAGAACCGAAAAGTGTCAGGTTGAAATTCTATGTTAGGATAAAGGTACAAGTAACGGGTAAAAGCAGTCGGTAAAAGATAAACGTTTAAATATGGATGTCACAAAAACATTTGTTGTGGTACATATGTACTCTATAATGTAGTTATACATTATTTATATTATTTGATATTTTTTTCTTATGAAGCCACTCTGCATAACGAACTGAATGCAATCAACCAGTACCTTATTGAAGGGGATATTCTCTGTCAAGACACCAAACGATCGCCGGTTTGTATCTTATGATATGCCAGATATTGCGCCGTTATTACTATGAACAAAATATCTGCAAACCACAAGGGAAAAAATATTTACGTTAGATAAATTATATATTGATTGATAAAGGGGAAGAAACTGCAATATACATGTGAATAAATAAAACATATAAAATAAAATGTGAATTTAAAGAATGCATGACCAAAATATCACTTACTAACTACATTTCAGATCTATTTAAATAAACAAATACAAAAAAAAAAAAAAAAAAAACCTAAGCCTTATATTGCTTATTTTATAACTGTGCATGAGTTTTTCGCAGCTGTTTTAATTATAAATGTTTTATTTTTTACTTTTAGGGTCAAAGAGTGGTAACCAAAAACACAAAACTCTGGATGCCTAAAATTAAATATAAAATTGAAGACACCTTTAGTAAGTGAATTTGTATATATCGTCATTGATTAAGTTAGGAGATATGGTTTAAGGTTAGAAGATATGGTTTAGGGTTTGGAGATATGGTTTATATATTTATTACTTTTGGAGATATGGTACATCTAGTGATGTATTAAGTTACAGTGTGGTGGAATCATACCCGAGGTAAGATGAAAACGTTTAGCTTGAATTTATACTGACGAGATTAACATGAAAAAATAGTAAAAACATATGGTTTTCGATTAATTATGTTTTGACATATAGTTTCACATTGATTAAATGTGGGGATTTGGTTTCAGTTAAGTTTTGATATGATTAGGTTTGAAACATGGTTTCATATTGATATGATATGCAGATATGTTTTCTCATTGATTAGATTTTGAGAATTGGTTTGATATTAATTAGGTTTCAAATAGTTAAGACAGGGAGATATGATGTCATATTGATTAAGTTTAAAGATATGATTTTGCATGGATGAGGTTTTGTTTCGAAATATTTCAAGCACAGATAAATATTGTAGATATGGTTTCAATGCTACTCATTATTGTATTACAATGATAAGTTTGGAGACTTAGTTTCAAAATAAAAACGTTTGGAAATAATAATAAATATTAATTAGATTTTGAGGAATATTTCCATATAGCTAAGACTTGGATAAATGGTTTCATATTGATTAGGTTTGGATATATGGACTCGTATGGATTCGTTTAGAAGATATGGTTTCTCATTAATGAGCCTTGGAGATTTGTGTATTGATTAAATTTAAACCATTTTTTTTCATTGATATATTATACGATGTGCAAGTGACAAGCACAAATAAAATGCACCACCGCTTTGCGGTATAAATTGGGAAACTCGTACCAAATGGAAAAGACAGAACTTTACAGTTTCATCCGGTTTCACCGGGATCATTCAGAAATATTTTATCCTGCCCCAAACGCATCTTACTTGAAAAAGTCGTGTTGTCGCCTTATTTTAGTACATCACATGTAAGCTGTATAGCACCAGTTACTAATATCAGAACTTCAAGCATTGCCAAAAATACAGATATGCCTTTCCGGTAAACAGAAAATTGACTTTTAAATTGCCAATCAACAAAATGTCTGGATATGTACAGTATCTTTGTTTGATATTGAAACGATAACTACTTGGGAATACAATGTTAGAACTTTCTTACTTAAGTTGCAAACGAAAAAGAGTATTTTATTTGAGAAATTGTAAGACAGATTTACAATTTAAACAATATAATGAAATGTGGTAAATTGGAGCGCTGAAAAGGGAAAATTCTAGTATGTCACGATCGGTATACTTAGGAAAAGCGTCAGGTTGAATCATATGCAGTTTTGGTATTGAATATGATATGTATCTAATAGGTGTAACCTAGATAAATGTTACATAAACGTTATATAGTTTGCACAAACTAGGCCGTCGGTATACATGCATATTATTTATAAATCAACGTTAAATATTACAATAACATTCCTACGCATCATTTACGCTGAGATGAAGTAACATTATTCATTCAAAAATATTGTCATCTCACGAATTCAAGATTCGCCAGCAAGAAGCTCGTCGTAGACAATACATTTTATAGAAAATGTTCTGGGAAACCATTAATCAATCATGAATAATGATAAAATCATAACCAAAACAAGTATATGAGTCTTAAACGTTCCATCAATCGTGAGATCATACATGACAATAATATATGCATGTAAAACATTCATTGACCCTTAGATAATTAAAAGATGTTTTTTTTGCTCAGTTGGAAAGTATGCATATATTTGATTGCATCGGTTATACACCCTCCAGGAATCGGTTACCTAAATGAAAAAAAGATTAACTCCTGTGTAAGTAAATTTAGCCGAAATTAAGTTGTTGTCTTAAAATATGTTCATCAGTGTTCTTTACCTCCCATGCCTTGTTTGTTTTCTCATATACAGACTTTCAACAGAAAAAAGCCATCAGAGATGCGTTAAAGGAGGTTGAAACAAAGGTAAACCCCCATTCCAAATCGTGTGCATTGTCTTTAAAGGAAGAAGAACAGATTACCGACGACCAGCATATCCTCTTCAAGAAAGGGTTAGGGTAAGGCCATATATTTTTTACATACATTAAAAATTTATGTTATTGAAATTCTTATAAGCAATACAAGGACTTTTATCGTAGGTAGTATTTACATTGATCATGACCAAAAACCTTTCGAACAAATCTCCTTTTTTTATTTATCAATATTGTCATCTTGTAAATGATATTGAAGTCACTTTCTATGAAGAATAAATATAGGTAGAATCAACACATAAATTTTAAATAGCAATAGACGTTAGACGCATTCAGAGTGTCAGCTTCCCATGAGTTTACATGATATTTGCAGATAATTTGGTTACTTTCCAAGTCAAAAACTATTTGGTTAAGTTTGATAACGTGCATATATTTCATAACCAATATTATGTAATTATTTTTCCTGTATACAGTTGCCTTTCTTAAATATCTTTTCTCGAAACTAACATAAAAGTAAAAAATGTTCGTTCCTGGACTATAAGTTAAGGATCAGACTGAAATATTGTTAGAAAGGTTGTCAGGTTTTCCTTTTACGTTAAAAGGATTACGCTTTAAAATGCAAATTGTTACGTTGCTTAAACTTTCCTTAAGCTTTAAAATGAATAAATCTTAAAACACCTTATAACAAACTGGGTTTGAGTTATATAGCCAATAGGTCGTTACAACTTATCAGGGCTATGTTTGCAGTGTACATGAAATATTGAATGAAATATTAATGGCGAAAAAATGGTTGTGTTTACATTTATATGAATGTTGTTTGTTAATAACAATAAATCATTAAAAAATAACTTATCCTCTGTATGTCACATAAATATAAAGCTGGTATGACATAAGAGAAAACAGTCGCGTAGAGAGTTTGTTTGATATTTGAATAACACAGACCGAAGTTATTTTTTACTTATCTTGCCAAGTTTATACGTGTTTATCGAGGTGGTTGATGTCTACAGTTATACTATGAGAGTGGTTGTCGGACTTTTTTAGGGGTGGTGTCTGAAATATTTGGTATAAACAATGAATCTTTCTGCTTTAATCTCTATGTCAGTACTCATAATACTTTACCAGAACCATAGTAACCCATTTACAACTACTAGTTCAGCAGTTTGCCTGCACCAAATGAGGCAGTGAAAGACTAAGAAACACATATTCAGGGAAAAGTAAAAGCCAGGTCATCTAAATACTTTGATCAAATGTAGCTTTATAACCTGTGGATACATACCCAATCTAATAGCAATCATGTTGCTGTACTTTTGTTGATATTTTATGTTAGTTAGTGTTACAAGTTTCTGTGTAATGTCTTCCTTTCCTAATCGAGTTTGACTTTGAATTAAAGTTTTGTTTTGATGAAACTAGTATCGGTTGACAACCCCCATTCAACATTACTCAACATTACTTTTAGGTATTTCACCGCCGTTGGGAAACAAGCAACGAATATGAAGCCACATAACATAACAGTCAGTGCCGTCATTAACAAAGGATCTGTTATGCACGAACTTATGCACGCCTTGGGATTTTGGCATGAGCATGCGAGACCGGACAGGGATGACTACATCACCATCATGCATAGAGAAATACTGGGAAAACAGGAAATAAATTTCATTAAACTGTTAGATGATCAAGTATTACAGACCTACAGAGATATCGGTTATGATCCCTGTTCCATTCTCCACTACGGTCCAAAGGCATTCAGCAAATCAGGGGGAGATACAATAAAGCTAAAAGAGCCCAGCAAGACGTACAAGACATGCATGGGACAGAGGAAGGAGTTGAGGAAAAGTGATGTAAAACGAATACAGAACATGTTCGACTGCTCTAAAAACAGTAAGTTCCCCTTTATATCGCATATGATTTTGATAACCCAGCCTTTCATTTATTTTGATTTGGTAGGACATTATCTTTTCTTGATAAAGTTTAGTTTTGGTATTTTACTTTTCGAAAACTAAAAAGGAATAAGCCAACACAAGGAACAGTGACCTCAAAACAAACGGTATAGACATCTTGAATCTCCAATAACTAAGGTGTCATATACCTCCAATATGGAATTAACTAAGGTGTAATGAACCTCCAATAACTAAGGTGTCATGAACCTCAAATAACTAAGGTGTCAACAAAACTCCAATAACTAAGGTGTAAGGAACCTAGAATAACGAAGGTGTAATGAACCTCCAATAACTAAGGTGTCATGAACCTCCAATAACTAAGGTGTAATGAACCTCCAATAACTAAGGTGTCATGCACCTCCAATAACTAAGGTGTAATGAACCTCCAATAACTAAGGTGTAATGAACCTCCAATAACTAAGGTGTAATGAACCTCCAATAGCTAAGGTGTCATGAACCTACAATAACTAAGGTGTCATGAACCTGCAATAACGAAGGTGTCATGAACCTGCAATAACTAAGGTGTCATGAACCTGCAATAACTAAGGTGTCATGAACCTCCAATAACTAAGGTGTCATGAACCTGCAATAACTAAGGTACCATGTACAAATGTTGCATTCACCTCTATATACCCCGCCAAACCAACGAAATAACCTCGTCAATCTTGATTAGAAATATGAAAGTTGGAAAGAAATTCATCATGAGAAAATACTATGATTTGCTACAGTTGCAATAAAAAAACATCATTACAGGGATTAAGGGGAACATTCGACAAACCATCCATTTGATATGTACGATATTCTTCATCATCTCCATGCGAAAACAAGACCAATTCAGCAAAACTTCAACGAAAAATACTTAATTGAAAAAATAAGATCGACAGGTTCATTTCAAATTATTGGAAAATGTACTGACATAGGCCCACACGAAAGGTTTAGAAGACTACTCCTCTTTCCATTACGCTCTTGATTGACAGTGGGATAAGTTCCTCGTCTTGCTTTACATTGTTGCCATTTTATTTGCAATGTTTTGATTTTGCTAATATATCCTTAAGGTGGATCATTTAAAAAACACCTACTTTTATGGGTTTTTGTTTAATATTTCGACATGACAATATACAATATAAACCTAAACTATGGTTTTGTGCGTTTACTGGTCAAACCCGTCGGTTTTCGATAGTGCTTTACATGCCTGCCACGCTTGTTATATACAATCCCTTTGATTCTACTGTGAAAAATACTCTCAAAAGACAATGTAAATTAAATTACGACGCGATATACGATTAATTAGGGTATGATGGACGTTTGGTCTACAGATGTTTTAGCGTGATTTAATAAACCGGGTACTAAAATGACCCAAGGGTATTCTGATGGAGAATTACATTTCTTAAATATAATCGGTACCTTGAGTTATTAAAAAATTGGAGATAATCTTGAAAAAAACAACAACAATATTTTATTCAATAATCGGGCAAGGTTTTACGCTTAGTATTAGTCACTCTCTCAAGCGTGGTTTCACACGAGCATGCTTGAAGTCAAACATTTGTGCATTACTTTGATGGTTACAAAATAACATATTTAGAATAAAAAGAAATACAATGACAAGCCCTATCATGTTTCAATATAGTTGTATTTAGAATAAGAACTACTGTAACAAACAATTTCAATTTGTAAATTTCCATTTTATATGCAGTGCGAATTATTAAATATTTTTTATCATAAACATGGCTTACAAAAATAATAATTGTATTTTGTTCGTATTTAACCTGCTATCGTGGTATATGATAACAATTGTATGCAAATTGTTACATAATACACAAATTAATTATATATTACCAAGGGAGATAAGAAGATAAAAGGAAGAAGAAGGGAAACGCAGCACCTTCAAGTAAGTATTAATTAAACCTTTGACGGAATGAAATAAATTAAGTTATTTGTATTACATTGTAGTTTATCTTATTATGTTGAATTTAATTGTTACATATTAGCAATAAATGGTAACTACTTTCATCTAATCCGCATCTATATAATGGGCTTGCCTCTAAATTCCTTATCAACTGGTGTGGTTTCAAATTGCTGTATTTTAGCCTTTATCGTGTATGTATAGTAGTATTTGTAGGTTTCTATTTCTGATATTATGTAGGGACTTCTACTTTAACTTTTTGAGGAAAGGTTTTCTTAATATTTACAGACGGATTTCCACGAATATCTATAGGTAGCGTATTCCATAAATGTATTGAAAAGTTTTAATGAGTCCTTGTAAAATTTGGTTCCACATCTAATTAAAACTAAGTTATTATAATTCTTACAAGGGACTATGGATGACAGAAAAGCTGGAGTTTTGTTGTGATACATTTATGAAACTGTATAATTTTATGATTTTCATGTCTTTTCTCTAGTTTTTCCCACACCACATCTTTATATACTAAATGTTTACTGGAAAATCTTGTTGAACCTGTTACTTTTTTTAGCAGCTTTTAGCAGAAGATTCGTGTATATGTCTTATAAAAGCAAATTAAAGTTTAGGGAGAATTTCTATCAAGAATTTTCTTAGATATCTTAATACACCTTATCTTGGAAATTCTTTAATATGTATCAATATCAGTGTTCCTCCTGCCATTGTCGGACATCCATACTCCTAAATGTTAATATGTATCAATATCCGTGTTCCTCCTGCTATTGTCAGACATCCATACTCCTAAATGTTAATATGTATCAATATCCGTGTTCCTCCTGCCATTGTCAGACATCCATACTCCTAAATGTTAATATGTATCAATATCCGTGTTCCTCCTGCTATTGTCAGACATCCATACTCCTAA
>JAUMHH010215858.1:0-12457 GCA_032359455.1 Chlamys rubida | reverse complement strand
CCAGGCGTAAAATTGTTTGTTGATCTCACAGACACTTGAGACAGGCAGCTGGTGTTCGGGATCAAAGCAGAAGATACTGATAAGTTCGGTAGTGACTCGGAGGTGCAAAGACCAACTTCAGTTATACTCTCATAAGATGAAGCTGCTATTGGCAGTATTTTAGTAGTAATATAGAAGGGCTTTGCCACACCCAATGTAAATATAAATTAGTATGATATACTTCTGATCACCTATTTCTTTGACACTGACTGTACTGTATATAGAAATTAGTATGATATACTTCTGATCACCTATTTCTTTGGCACTGACTGTACTGTATATAGAAATTAGTATGAAATACTTCTGATCGCCTATTTCTTTGACACTGAATGTTCTGTAAATATAAATTAGTATGATATACTTCTGATCACCTATTTCTTTGACACTGACTGTACTGTCAATAGAAATTAGTATGACATACTTCTGATCACCTATTTCTTTGACACTGACTGTACTGTATATAGAAATTAGTATGATATACTTCTAATCACCTATTTCTCTTACACTGACTGTACTGTAAATAGAAATTAGTATGATACTTCTAATCACCTATTTCTCTGACACTGACTGTACTGTATATAGAAATTAGTATGATATACTTCTGATAACCTATTTCTTTGACACTGACTATTTTGTAGATAGAAATTAGTATGATACACTTCTGATCACCTATATCTCTGACACTGACTGTACTGTAGATAGAAATTAGTATGATATACTTCTTGTCACTAATGTCTTTGACACTGACTGTACTGCAAATAGAAATTAGTATGATATACTTCTGATAACCTTTTTCTTTGACACTGACTATACTGTAAATAGAAATTAGTATGATATACTTCTGATCACCTATGTCTCTGATACTGACTGTATTGTAGATAGAAATTAGTATGACATACTTTTGATCACCTATTTCTCTGATACTGACTGTACTGTAGATATAAATTAGTATTATATATTTCTGATCACCTATTTCTCTAACACTGACTGTATTGTAGATAGAAATTAGTATGATATATTTCTGTTAACCTATTATTTTGACACTGACTAATTTGTAAATAGAAATTAGTATGATACACTTCTGATCACCTATTTCCCTGACACTGACAGAACTGTCGATAGAAATCATAATGATATACTTCTTGTCACCTATTACTATGCCACTGACTGTACTGTAAATAGAAAAAATTATGATATACGTCCGATCACCTATTTCTTTGACACTGACTAATTTGTAGATAGAAATTAGTATGATACACTTCTGATCACCTATTTCCCTGACACTGACTGTACTGTAGATAGAAATTAGTATGATATACTTCTGATCTCCTATTTATCTGACACACTGACTGTACTGTAGATAGAAATTAGTATGATATACTTCTGGTCACTAATGTCTTTGACACTGACTGTACTGCAAATAGAAATTAGTATGATATACTTCTTATCACCTATTTCTTTGACACAGACTATACTGTAGATAGAAATTAGTATGATATACGTCTGATCACCCTTTTCTCTGACACTGACTATACTGTAAGATATACTTCTGATCACTAATGTCTTTGACACTGACTGTACTGTAAATAGAAATGAGTTTGATAAACTTCTGATCACCTATTTCTTTGATACTGACTATATTGTAGATAGAAATTATTATGATATACTTCTGATCACCTATTTCTTTGACACTGACTGTACTGTAAATAGAAATTAGTATGATATACTTCTGATCACCTATTTCTCTGACAATGACTGTACTGCAAATAGAAATTAGTATGATATACTTCTGATCACCTATTTCTTTGACACTGACTGTACTGTAAATAGAAATTATTATGATATGCTTCTGATCACCTATTTCTCTGACAATGACTGTACTGTAGATAGAAATTAGTATGATATACTTCTGATCACCTATTTCTTTGACACTGACTGTACTGCAAATATAAATTAGTATGCTATACTTCTGATCACCTATTTCTTTGACACTGACTGTACTGCAAATAGAAATTAGTATGATATACTTCTGATCACCTATTTCTCTGACACTGACTGTACTGTCAATAGAAATCAGTATGATATACGTCTGATCAACCTTTTCTCTGACACTGACTGTACTGTATGATATACTTCTGATCACTAATGTCTTTGACAATGACTGTACTGTAAATAGAAATGAGTATGATATACTTCTGATCTCCTATTTCTTTGACACTGACTGTACTGTAAATAGAGATTAGTAAGATATGCTTCTTATCACAATATCTCTGTCACTGTTTGTAATTGGGATATAAATTAGCACCATCCGATGGAGAACATCTCTGTTTTTGTCTGCCACTTGTCTCAAAATAGATATGAATAGTACCATTTTGTGAGGATTGACTTCGTTGTTCTGCCACTGGTTGTACTATATATCAATGTATCAAACTAAGTCCTGCCAACGATAAATATATTTGGCCCACAAACAAATGAAATCGAATTAGTAAAATCGGTTGTTAATCACCTCAGTGTGTCTGTCGTCAATGTTCTAATATAGATATATGTCGGTGAGTTTAATCTGATGGCGGTCAGTTGTGTTCCTGATTGTTGTTAATTAATTTTTTTTGTATTCACTGGCATCGATCACTCACGGGACAGTACGTCAACTTACAAAGAGGAACAAATTTTAGTGAAAAAAAGTTGAACATAAACTCAATAAATTAAAAACATAAAACAAAAATAAAAAAGATTTCAAACCCTACATTACAACGTTGTAGCATATAAATACCGTCACCATATATAACAGCTACAAAACTGATAACAGATAAACATACTAAAATCATTAAATAAAAGTTTTTTTATGTAATTGATTAATCCCATTATCTCATTATCAATATTGCCATGTATCATGTTGCTTTTTATTATACAGAAAATCACCTGTGTTCATTGGTACGTTAGTCAAGGCACATGAGATATGCATGTGAGGGAGGGCTAGTTAATTCGCCTTTCGTCTGTTTCCCGTCGTCGGTCCTTAGGCAATTCTCGTTATTGTTATTTCTCAAGAAGTATTGATCTGTGTTAAATATCATATTCAATTTACTTTTGGTCGTTATCTCTGTGTGTTTTGGGGCAGATTGAAAAAGAATAACGGATAATGACTGCCAAGCGACTATCATGAATTTCATTAATTGTACTTTGTTATCGCTATTTCTCAGAAATACTACATTAAAAAAAATTTACATGTTTTCTTCGCAAATTTCACAGATTCCTTATGGTCTTTAGTTGTATTATTTAACTTTGACGTGATTGCAAGAACGAGATTACCGACAAAGTACTCAGAAAGTACTAAAAACTCTCTCGGATAACCACTGATGGTTGCCTTTGGTCCGTACATATCATTGTGCATTTATTGAAAAAACGGAATCGCGGTCAGACCGTAGTAAAAATTGTCGCGGCAACAAGGAACAGCGTTTTGCATTTTACAAGTTGAAATATCTAGAAAGCGCCGCTCTCGGTCAATTTGTCGCTTAAACAAGTTGGATTCTTTTGTTTCAATGACAGAGGGAAGATAGCGTTACACAAATTTACACGGCTCTTTTTTTTCTCCTACTAATTGACAGTCGCAGTGAAATTGTGTAGTTTGTGCAGTGATCATTTCAAGTACAATGTCATGAACGATTAACTTTGATTAAAGTTATATTTAACAGTTTTTATTAAATTTTAAATGCAAAAATACGAGTCACAAAATACAAAGAATGTCAATGACAATTTGAATTACCATCTTCCTTGCAGCACTCCCACGCGCAAATTGATATTGCTATATATATTTGATTTTCTTTCCTTTTTCATAATGCAGACATAACTTTAACAACGATCGACCCGGAAATAGCGATGAAGTCTACAAACGTGATTCTCCTTTGGTTAGCTCTGCATTGTGTTCAGCCAACTCTTCAATCGTCATGTGTCCAGGAAAACAGTTGTGAGAGCTTTACAAAGAGGCATTACTGCAAAACAAAGGATGGTGCAACAGCCGGTAAGTTAGTCAGAAATCAAAGATTAAATAGTCGCAAAAGACTGAACAAAAATTTGGATCAAAATTAACGAGAAATAAAAGTTTCATGAACAAATATTTTTTTTTTACACTTGATTTTAAATTATTAATAGTGATGAACTCCTCCTGTTTGGAACTCTTTTATCCATTTGACGAGCTTGCACTGCTTATGAAAAAAATGGTAAAAGTTGAATTGCTCTCACGAATAGCCATCGAGGTTATATATGACTTTTCCCATACGTACGTGTACTAACGTGTCCTTGACAAACGGTCCTGAGAGGATCGTCATGAAACTACGTATATGCGTTCAAAAAGGAAACCTCTTGCACCAGTTGCGTTGGTATATACAGAATTGTTTTTTGGTCATCCCTCTTCAAATTTAATTTCCTAAACCCATGTCTATAAAACTTCACTTACATGTTCACACACATTATCCCTCATACGATTAGTTTGGTTCACCAAGGTTTCAATATTTACGATACCATATGATCCTGAGAGATACAACTGTAACACAAGTTTAGGCTATGATATTTATGGTGCCATATATACTAGAAATATTATAACACAAATTTGTAAATTTGGGTTATAATACTTACATTACCATATGTTCCTAGAGATATAACTATAATACAAAGTTGGGTTATTGTGTTTACGGTACCATAAGATTCTGAGAGATATTACTCTAACACAAATCCATTACATAATATTTACGGTATTATATGATCATAGAGGTTGTGCTATTTATCCTTAGATATGTACCTCTAACACAAACCTAGGATTTACGGTATCATACGATCCTGAGAGATGTAACTCAACACTTTAGGTTACAATATTAACTGTACCTGTAATATAATCCTGAGAGATATCAATCAAACACAATTCTGGGATTTACTGTGAAAGGTAGCATGAAGTTTGACGGAAATAGCCCTTAACAGCTATGGTATCATATAATCTGAGGGAGATAACTCTAGCACAATTATAAAATTGTAAAGTTTGAGGTTGAGTATTACCTAGGGGAAAATGTAATACAAACCACAGTTATAATGTATAAGATAGCATACTAACATAATTGTATTGTAAACCAGTATTAGCATTGTGAGACTCACTGTAGTTGATCCTGTTGCAGGTGGTTATTACAAACCTGTGTGTCCAGTTATAGAAGTACAAGGAGGAAAACCAAAGTTTGAGACGATTTATCTTCATTGCTGTGACAAGGAACACAACATAACAAGTCGGAAATGGTTCTTCACACCAGACCTTAGCAATACAACGTGGAAACCACTCAACACCAAAGAGAGACGGTCTTGGAAATCACTCGATGTTACCAATGAGACAATATTTATCTATAAAATTCGCGACTATCGAATGGGCTTTTACAGATGCATCACTGAGTACAGTAACAACATCACCGATAAGCGAACCATAGAAGTAATAAAAATCAGTAAGCATGTTATACTAATAAGTATTCTTGTACAACGGTATACGAATGTATCTACTAGTTTGTATGTATATGTTATGTATGTATATGTTATGTCTATTGATGTAAAGTACTTATTAATATGAAGTACCGATTATAAACTGTGTAACATTTATAAGTTTGTAATCATGATTAATATGAAGTACCGATTTTAGAATGTATAACCCTGCTAATTGTGTAATCATGATTATTATGAAATACCGATTATAGAATGTATAAATCTGATCAGTGTGTAATACTGATAAATATGAAACACTGAATACCGTGAAACACTGTTTAGTATGAAACAATCGTAAGCACAGACACACACACAAACACAATAAATATATGCAGTCATTTACCTTGTAAATGTATATCGGTGGTTTTGTTACTGTGCGTATTATTGATTAGTAAGTGTAATATATATATGTTTATGCGCATTTCATGCCAACTCTTGTGTATTGATGATAAAAGTGAAACACCGATTAGTAAATATTTAATACTGATAAAAATGCATGTAATAGTTCTGATTAGTAACTATGTAATACTAATTTGCTGATATGTTAAACCGATTCTTAAATATAGAATCTGATAATTTTGAAGATGTATTGTTTATTAAGATGTAATACTTATCATTTAGATGTTATTCTAATTACTATGAGGTGTTATATTCAGTATTAAAATGTAAAACTGATTATTAAGTTATTAAACTATTTATTAATATGACATGTATCACACTACTTCATTAATAACTATTTTGTTCATCTTTCAGATTGCAGACCGGGTTATAAAAAGCCGGAAGTCAAGTTTCCTGAGAATGCCTATGTTAAAGTTGGACAATCCTTCAAGACGTCCTTTCATGTCAATTTTGGATGTCAAGCCACAGCAAGAAATATCACCATTCAATTCCATAAAGATGGCATTCCCATAAAGACTCCAAATGTACAGGGCTGTGCAAGGTAAATGACTGCATATATTTATTGTGTGTGTGTGAGGGTGTGTGTGACGGTGTGTGTGTGTGTGTGTGTGTGCTTACAATTGTTCTCATTCAATGTTTAAAATTGTGCAATTGTCGTTTGTGAAATGTTATACTTTTAAAACGTTATACTTGAAATTGTTTTATTTTTGTGCAAAACGTTTTACCAGCATACAAAATAATTAATATATTCATTTTGATACATGTATGCATACAGATTCATTCATAGTTTAGTATATTTGCAAAATAATCGTATGTAACAGAGTTTTGAACCTATGCCTAAAACTCTTTTGTACACGAATAAAACTCATTCAAATGACAAAAATAAATAAATTGAAATTTACAACGTTTGACATATGCTTTATGGTGTTCAATTAATTATATAATACCGTTTGTGACTTCATATTCCTTTCTGAGTTTCTTACGTGTTCAATGGCGAATGCATGATAAGCACATATTTACTGTTCAATTCCTGATCTTCTTAAGAAAAGGTACCTTAAGGTAAGCCTAACATTTCTGCAATCATGCAGCATTACCCTGTTTTTGGGTATGTAAAATGGATGTATTTTATATATTTATAAGAGCTGAAGGCAAAAGGAATGAAACTCTTACATTCATATTACACCCACAGTGACAGAACTATTTGCATTCTTGAAGTCACCCAGGACGAGATTGGTATGGAGGTATCAATCACAGTGGCAGCGTGCTACGGAGGAAAGCTACAGGAAGTAACGGGAAACTTTATCTTAAAGGGTAAATAGAATTAGAGCAAACTAGTAAATGCTAAAATTCGAAACAAAGATACAAAAGTCTGTATTTAGTGTTGTACATATGGTTAAACTAGAACATGATCTTTTAAGAGCTTTCATTTGAAGAAAGTGTCATTTTTGTTATAATTTGCACATCTTTGACCAGGGCCTGTTTTTATGAAAACGTGCTCATGCTCAGGCATGGATTCTGTGCCGAACCCACCTTTAGTCTAACTCGCTCAAATTGAATGAAACGATAAAGATAATATGTGTAACGTTTGAAATGGTATTCAGCATGAAGTATCTCCAGTATTCTTTCAAATCATCGACCAAACATCAAATATCAATTTATTTATCACCAGAACAAGAAGTTATGCTTGAGCGCAGAATATGAATTCGAGCATGAGAACGGTTTCATGAATACGGGCCCAGGTATTAAACAAAGCGTATCCGAATCGACTTTGATTAAACAGAATATTGCCAACTCGTACATATTTTCACTTGTCATTTGTCTGATGAAGGTGAAAGGTATGTATCGTATTGTGATACATAACTTTTCTACTATTTATACATACCAACCTGAATTTTTTGTTTTAGAAATGTCATTGTTTTTAGGAAATAGGGGCTAAATCTTAAATGGTAGCATAGTGTTAATTCTTCTACATTAAACTACTTAAGTTAATTGTATAGGGCATTCATGAGCAGATAATTTCATATCATAGACAAAAACAATTTCACCTTGCTATACAAATCATAAGTTAGAAATCCTCTTGATTTAGCGAGTGTCATTTCCATATAAAACAAAGTATATTGACAAAAGAATCGAAGGAGTTTAAAGAAGGGCAAGTAAATTGGTCACCTGATTGAAAAAACATTCATACCCGGATAGACCAAACTGTCTTAAACCACCAACGCTGTCGTACACACCAAGGAATATGAGAGAAGTGTATGATGTTTTACAAGGAAAATGCAACAAAGAGGTTACTGTTCTTTTGAAGTTATGGATAGATGTGTCAAAACGATCCAATAACAGAAAATATACCCACAACATTGAACAAAGTATGATGAGACAAAAACGAGTTGTGATGACAACTGATGAATATATGTAATATCTTGACAAACTGCATGTTTCTTCAAATCCTTTTTGTAACCTATAGTTATCACAAACCAGCATATCACACACTTACATGTAGTATATTAAAATGCGTGTGCTTCTTGTTCTTTTAATGTTACAGATATGGCTAGCCGTGACAACATCGTATTGATTATTGGAGTAATGTGTGGTTTTGTTATACTTGTTATACTTGTTATACTTGTTATACTTATATCATACCGGAAAAAGTATCATATCCGGATATTGTCTAGGATGTCCTTTCCGGGGCGGTTGATCGGTGAGTTTGTGAAATCTGTAATTACGTGGAGAAAAAAATATATGAAACATGCTCTACCTCTAATTCATCATGGTTCAGGAAAATCAAAGTCAAGCACTTTTGCCATTCTAATGTCCCGAGTTTAATAAGGGATCAAAAAGTCCCGTAAAATTTGATATATTCAACTCAAATTCCATCCCCATGATCAATTATATTCCAAGACTCAAATTAAAAACAGTAATTTACATAAGTGATATGAATATATATAACTTGTACATGGGCTAGTAAAATGATACATAAGGGAGTTAACATAGTCAACATAGGCAGTAATCAGGCAGCAAAGGTTATGTCTTCATATAATTCACGAGGCGATTGATTTATATTTATGTAGCTGTGAAGAGGTGTACCATCCTCAAAACAAGATGATGAGTGTGGTTAATTATAGTAAAATGTATGGGTAATATATTTTAGCGGTTATATGTAAAACCAAGGGTCTTGGGACTCTCTCGAATACAACCACTTTATATAAAGTGTCCTTTTGTAACATGTTATGCTGTTCTGGAGCGCTAGACAAGTTATTAACATTATAGCAATTTTCAGTTTCAAGATTTATAACATGTTAAGCACATTTATAACATAACAGAATGTCATGAAATGTCATATCAAGTCCATTCATCGATCTATTATGTACCTGATTGCATGTCATATCAAGTCCATTTATCGATCTAGATTATTTACCTGATTGCATGTCATATCAAGTCCATTTATCGATCTTGATTATTTACCTGATTGCCATTATTTTCCTATCTTTAATCATATAAACATATTACCATGTAATTATACTATGATTTTAGTGGTTTCGCATGGCAACATCTATCTTTATTATAAGCCGGTATGCCTCTCCGCGGCGAGTAAAAGAGAAATGAAGAGCCGCATGGCCTAAGTATACAAATGAACTTGAGATGATATGTCTCTTCGAGGTATTCAGTTGGGTCGTAATATAGATGTACATGCTATATAAGTCCGGTGAGCTATTTCATTTATGAAGACTTCAGCCTTAATGCCTAATCATTGCTACGTTTATCTTGCGAAATGCACTGACCATTTCAATAGGTCATGTACAAATGAGTTATATTCAAATTAAATGTATATTTTGAAATTTTATTGGGGATTTTGAATATGGTTTATTTATCATGCGGTTGAGATTTATGGTGAATATATAATCTTTTAGGGTGCTTCTTGAACCTTAAGGGAAGCAATATATTCACAAGGATTGAAATTGAATATAAATACAATTCGATGTAATATTTCCTCTTTTGCACATACAAGTCCGAGTTGTAAGTCCAAGTAATCGTCACGTCCTTAAATAACCTTAGTTGTTAATAGCAACCCAGTAATTGTTGTATTTATTATTTTATAAGTTAAACGTTTTTGGTATTTCTTTTTTTTTAAATTGAGATGTGAAACAAATTAAAGCTGTTCAAACAGGTGAAAAGAAAGGAATTGATGCCAATTGTATTCTGAAACATAATAAGGAATGCAGCAAAACTTTACTTTTTATCTCCATGTTTTGTATTACGAACTTATATACTGATCTAATCGTTATGTTGAATGTCGGGAATTAAATATGCTACGTAATTCTGATCATAAAGGTGAAAAAGTAAACACAACTGAGCATTACTTTTTTAAATATTTTTTTAGACAAAGGAAAAGCCAAGAAAGTGTGCATAGTGCACTGTGACGACGATACAACATGTGCCAAAAACGTACAGGAATGGATAACAAGAGAATACACGTTGCTTAGTGTTGTGTGTTCTTGCGAATTAATGGGCAGAGGTAAAAACACGTTCTTTTAATCAGTTGTTATAAATAATAATCCCATATAAAATGCTAAACTTATATGCATGGAGAAGTTGATTAATAAAAGGAACAAAACACTTTATACTAACAATAATAATATATATATAGTATAATTTAAAACAACAATTGCACAAGACTGACTGCTAGGCCTTTCTGCCTTCTTGGGCTTTTTCAGGAGGACCGATGTTTATTATGTTTATATATATATGTATACATCAGAGGGCAATGCAAACTTCATTTATTCCTGCAGCATTATTCTAATGTATGTCTTTCAAAAATAAGCTGAATCTACTATTTGTTTTGAAGTAATTTGTTAATTACTAAGGTTTTCGAAACAAATCGTTATCTTAAGAACAATAAAATCAGAATTTAAAAAAACTTATTGGAATTGAAGTTGAATATCCTGTAACTTACACTGTCAACTTTAAGTTGGTTTTATTGATATAATGCCAATACCTTTATCTTGATTGCTTTTTTTCAGGGGTTTTAACTGGGGAAATTGATGCCATACAGGAGAGTGATTATGTGATTTTTATTCCAAGCTGTTCAACAGAAGACAAAGTTAATGAAAATGTGTTCAACAGCATAGTTAAGCACAAAGGTTATTCCAGGATAACAATTTTGGAATATTGTGCGTCCCAAACACGCACGTGTTCACTATCGAAAAATAAAATATTCAAATATTTAAAACATATTAATCTTAAAAGCTGTTTATATGAAGACATTAGTCGTTCTGGATTAGGGAACAGATTGCCAATGTGTGCACCAAGACGCAACAGTTGTGATATAGGACACATTTGTTGTCAAGGTAGTACTTCCCGAGACCTTCATGACTACCAATCTAGGTATCAAAAACTGGAAAATTACAAATATGGGTTCCTGTGCGTAGGAGGATTAGCAAACGGTAGGAGCGGTGACTGTAATAAATGTTTAGAGAAGACAAGTCAAGAAGAATGTGGTTCTGTTAATCCTATGATAAATACACAACAGTCTCAAAGGGCGCTTCAGAATAGTTTAAAACTGTTTGTACCTACAGGAATTTGTAGTGAAAAGGAAGTGACATCAGCGTGTAATGCTGAGTCCCCTGACACGGTAACCACATTTCTGAGTCCAGATATCGAGTGTAATACAATTCCGTTTGATAATATTGACGTTAATAAATTGTAGATTGTATGGACTACATACTATAGACTACCATCAATAGTATATGTTGAATTGACATTAATCAATATTTTATAACAATCACCGCCATTAATAATTTATTATTAAATGATATTAACTATTGATAGTAGATATCATTGACTATCATTCCATGTGTAATAATTTATGATATGTAATATTTACCACTAATAGAAGGCAATATCGTCTATCAATAATATTGTGTTACACAAATGTAGTAGATACTATTGATCATCACTTCATTAATAGAAGGTAATACTGTTCAACATTAGTAATAGATAAGAGTGATTATTATTAGAAGATGGCATTCACAATTATTTTTTAATTTTCATTAATAGAAAATAATATTGACAATTATCAATAGGTAATGAAGATGAGAATATGGTTATCATTGGAACAGTAATGAGCAGAATACAAATGATTGGTATTGTCTTACCGAGGTACATCTTTATTTATGCATTTATCATGGTCAGGTCAGAGAAGATCTTAGTATATGCCTATTTACCCTCTCCAAAGAAGTTTCTTCATAACTGTCCGTTTATATTAGCCAGATAATTTCTATAGCAGAAGGATGTGAACAGCTGAACTCATCAGTTTTTATTATCCTACTAATACTTTTATAATCGTCATTTTGTCTGCTCAAAAGAAAACGTAATACACGCACAAACGTGATATCACCTATATTAGGTAATGGATAAAGTAAGCCAAAAATGTTATGCTTTGCATTATTCCGTCTTTGCGTATTGCAGAGTTATCTTCTCTTGTGAGCAGGTATTGATTGTTACGTCATTGGTT
>JAUMHH010215857.1:0-27381 GCA_032359455.1 Chlamys rubida | reverse complement strand
TAATGTATAAATTTGTGTCTCTCTTCCATTTTAGTATTCTGTGATATTTTGTTGTTAAATTACTTAATATGTGTATACCTATGTTTGTCGCAAGAATAGCACTACAGTGCTAATGTTATTTTGTTTGAAATATGCGACGGTAAATAAAATTTCTTGAATCTTGAATCTCTTGTTGTATTGTGATAAATAGTGTTATTATGCCTCATCTTTATAACAGCGTGTCTGACTGAAGTTTGTCACTTCACGGGACAATAAAATATCAGGTCGCCCTCACACGCAGCAGTATCCCCGATCATATTTTCCTTATTCAGAGCATCTCTAGAAAAATAAGCAAGATCCAACCGAGTTCCGAATGACTGAAGCAGACGACAAGAATGATTCGTCAGCCATATCATCTAATTATATTTGGTTATTGTTGTTTAAAAAAATATGGTTCTTTGTTTCTCCTCGATAAAAATGTGTAACTCGGGCTTCGCCTTCGTGAAACATAATTAATCTCGATACGATATTAATGTATAGTGAAGTATATAGCACAGATATGATACATGTTCACGTCTTCCTCTACAAATACACCCCATCTTGTTCGTAAAATATCGAAGCATGCACATATAGTTCAAATAAAATAAGGGAATATGGTCCGGACGAATTGAACGATAAGTTAAAGCGATAATTTTTCTTTCCTAATCTGACTTGCATAATAGTCATGTGTTCTTGTATAACCATTGATTAATTCAGAAACATTCCATTAATCCATCAACCTTTATTGAGACCAGGCTTACCTTTTTATTATACGTTACCGCGAATTCAATACTTTTCGTGTTTTTTTGTTTTTTGTTTTGCTGATTTCGTGGATAATCTTCATAATTACGAGTTTGACATAAAGCCATTCTATCTTTGAGTGGGCACTTCTAATCCACGAATTCATTTACCCACGAAATGGTGTTTTGTCGGGGAAACCACGAAATTTGGCCCCAACGAAAATATCGAAGATTCACAGTAATATACAAAAACCATGCCATATGTCATTCAAATAAGCAGACCACACAAGATGCATAATAAACCATGCGTCCTTGCTCAGACAGCAATGCGGAATGTGACACGTGCTATTCCAATCTCTACGCCCTTAAACCCCATTTGATAGTTTGGGCTAATGGATCTTGTGATAAAATGACTGCGACCCGCACTGGTATCTTTGGGAGGTCGAAAATTGTACAGGTAATAAACCAAGTGCCACTTCACTGTTATACTGTAGGTACATGTACATGTGAACTAGACTTTCGGTAACAAAGCTAATATATACCCGATACGACTATACCTTTATCATGGATATTTATAATTCGTCGTTTCCGGGATAGGTTTGCTCCCTGGATTCGACTGGGTTTTAGATACGCATGTCACGTGATAGGGGGCATGCGTTCTTCCGGTAAACACCAAAAATCAGAAAGTTGTACAAATCAATATGTCAGAAAATAGTTAGCGGTTACAGACTGCGTACAACGATAGGTACATCAGCTGATCAAAGGACAAAACGTCACACGAATCATAAAAAAGCAGTATGCCTAAATCTTAATGCCTGCTCAAGTCAAAATATTATTTAAAAATTCATTGTGCTCGTTGATTATATAAGTCTCTGATATTTTAAGTCACATTCTTTCTTGTGCATATATATCTTAACTACATATAGTTGTACATTGGATAATTGTATTAATTAATGAACCAATTAGTCGATTATTTATAAATCTTATAACAGACACGAGATAATTACGGTTATCATTGGTCCAAAAGATGGGCAATTTTATTAATACAGATATCAAACACGACAAATTAATGCATGCAATTTAAATGCGCTCGCATTTCTCCGTATTTATCCTACAGACATACAGAAGCATATCCTTGATTTCTTCAATGTGCCCTTAATAGAAGACAAGGAAGACACCACCTCTAATTCTGAAAAAATCTGGAAAGATTTTCAGGGGATTTTGTGCAAGACTATCACGACTATTTTGCGTGGGAGTATTTCCTATTTAAAAAGGCTTAAAGAGTTGATCAGATTCAGCAAGGTTGGCTTATTAAACTACCGTTCTTTGCTATTCGATTGTGAGCGTTCAATACTAAATACAACATGAAAGTATGCCCAAATGTTTGAATACTGGGGGTTTTCGGATGTAAAATCGAACCAAATGTTGGTGAATTCCTCATCTGGAATATTCATTTAGCGACTTAGTGTTTTCGCACACGGATAACATATAATGGTTATGTGGGAATGTCCACTTCAATAACAGTCTTAGCTAACCAAATTGCCTGGTCCAACACCAGCTCCCACTTTTGACCAGGGACGTACTGGTCAATTGACTTGCTGTAACTTTTGGCTGGTGAATTGCAAGTGTTCTGCACGTGTAACACCTTGCAAGGTTCGGTGTTTTACCGAATGAACGAGAGCGACATATGCATGTCATTAACTTGCGCATAATTTTAAAATGTCATTTGTTCAGAGCGATGCACTTTTCTCGGTACCTTTGTAAGAACTGTTGCAACTTTCTGTCACGATCCTGAATTGCCAATTTGTTCGAGTCTCTTTTTCCGTAAATATCATTTTAATAGGACAAAAGATGGACGCAGGCAAATATCTGCCTCTATATCCATATCAACGATACAATACATACATATACATGAAATTGATTAACATTCAATTTTAACATACTTGTAAAATCTTATCAATTTGCCAAGTGATCATATTTCATATCGATATTTTCCCAGTGTTCATCTAAATTGACCTCGAATTCTTTAATTGTAGTTAAGTCTATAACTCTCTGTGGGAAACTGTTCCATATTTCTATTGTCCTGAAGTTGAAACTGAATTTTCTGAGATCTAAATTGCAATGGTTTATCTTTAATTTTTGTGAACTACCGCGATTTCTTGATAAATTATCGTGTACAAAGAGTCCATTACTGACTCTCTCATCAAATATATTGTTAATAATCTTATGTACATGAATAATGTCTCCTCGCATTGTTTTGTATTTTAAAATTGATAGTTTTAGTATTCTGAGGCGTTCACTTTAGGATAAATCCTTTAATCCTGGCAGTAATTTTTTGGCTCTTCTTTGTACCGATTCTTAAAGTTCAATTTCCTTTGATTTCTGTGTTTCATCGACGGGTCCTCAAACTCGTTGGCGCTTTGCTTGAACACTACCGGGGTAGCTGATATGTAAGGCTTCACCAGTTGTAGACATTTGAGAGTCTTCTAAACGGAGATTCAAAACTGGTAAGTTTGCTAGCGCAACGTGTCAGAACCCATGTTTCTGTCACACAACGTGAACACTCTTGCCTTGTCTATATGCGATGGTAAATCTTCAATCACCACGAAATGTGAAAACATTTCTTTGAAATGCTTTCATTTGGGTTCAATTGGTCAATGCAGATGACTAGAGTTTATTATGTTTCTAGTGCATTAACAAGCTGAATTCCTATTCTGTTGGTCTATAGACTTTAACGATGACTACAAATTCTAGTGGCTTGCATCTTGCATCCTCCTGAAGCTAGGGTTCCCGGGCTAACCATATCCTCCAAAGTGATTATGCAGCATTTTTAAGATTATGAGTATTGACCTCAACTTTGAGGACGAATATAACATTTCCAATAGTCAGTTCAGTGAAAATACTACATGTATGAATATTGTCATATTTTTGTGGCAGTCTCTGTATTTTTTATCTTCGATGCTGGGGTTTCCAAACAGTTTCTAGACTTGTGTTAACAACATATTCATCATAACATCCACATGATTATTTCTATTGCTGCCTTTTCTGCATTCTGCAACTGTTGGGATTACGATCAAAGTTGATGTTTCTGCAGATTGTACTACACACTCAGAACACTATTGTGGATATATATATCATCTCAACATTTGTATTAATTCTCATAAAAGTCTCGCAATGTATGGTTTTGTTTTCAGAAATGATTTACCAGAGCTACAGTTATACTTGGTTAGTTATCTGTTACGACTGCTTAGTTACAGGTGTTCACAGTGGTACGGGACTCTTTCACTAACAGATTCGTGGCTGATGTTAATGAGCGATTCTTTCCCAACACTTCTCTCCGTGATTCTTTTTATTCCTTATATCATCTTCTGTCATAATGCCTTCATTTTTCTGTGGTGAACGCACTAAATTCTTAGGCGTATACAGTTTATTACAAGTGGTTAAAATCATGTTGGCGGGAATATATTTTTTCAGGTGAGACTATAAAAAATCGCAGTTCTATCAAACATTCGGAATGGACATTATTATATAACATACAACGAACCCGTGATTGTATAGTACGTAATACAACGGAGGTGGGCCAAACATGCATTGGATCGGTGAAAATGTACATTGTTTACGCTCATTAATATGTGTCTTACTGGGTGAACGCATAGCGTGAACATTAACAAGCACGTGCACAACACATATCACGCGCTGTAGGGATTATTACTTGAGTAACTTCCACAGCAGGCTTTTCTCGTAAAATCAGCATAAAGTACATCATCAAAGATGTTGTCATCCCAATAATGTACAAATACTCCCCGTATACACCCAAGGGGATCTGTATATCTACGGTGTATAACAAATAATCATGGGATGTAGCATTATTGCGTTTTCGAATTTAATATAGACACACTATGTTTACATGTGTAGCTCTATCTAACTCATTTCAAATAATTTATAGCCATATAATGACATGCACTGTATGATACGTTATGAAACTTCCTAAAGAGACCACCTCTACCAGGAGACCACCTGTGTTAAGAGATCACTTTTAAAAACTTCACACTGCATTCATACCCATGCTTAGTGAACATGTATTAAAAAAAAACTTATATCATAAAACACTATATGGAACCTATCTGAGGGTGGTTCTGATTTCAAGTGCGACATTTATATATCTTATCCTTCATTTGTGCGTTCATGTGGTGTTTCTATGTATTTATGACTTTTATTCACAACTCATTTCTTTACTAACATGACCAACGGGGACGGCATTTCACTGAGCTGTACGATAAGTGGGATGATTTCGACTTTCCGATCGTGAGTTTCCTCTTTCTTGATAGCAACAACCCTATTCCCCTACATACGGTGTTTGCATGTCACAGTTAATTTGGTAATCAAGAGCTCGCTCCGAATAGCATGACTTCCGTGATAGTTTCCAACTTTTGACGGACAAATGTATAACACATGATTTTCAAAGATGCAGGTTGACAATTGGTATGGTCGCAAAGAAATATGCTATTTCTCTGTGTGCTAGGAAAGTCGACATTTTTCTTATTCTTCCTGAACACCTGGTCTAATTCTTTTTTTCATTTTCATTGGTCTCCATGTAAATAAGCTTTCCCTTGTTGATAAATTGCCCTAGTTATTTGACTATGAGTTCCTATTATTATTTTGCTTACAGTTCGGTATTCTTTTGTTGTTTTTTCATACTACATAACTAAATATTGCGGCCAGTACTTTAGCCGTCCTCAATAGGACTGAGTCAGACACATGGTTTGCGGTACCTCGTCCTTGTTGAGTGTCGGCCTGTAGCTGTATTCTATTATGTTGAATAAGTTGTTTCGTTTGCAAATGTCATGACTTTCGTAGTAGATGTTGACATCTGATGACAAACTTACAACGCAATTTTCTAGAGATGCCGGTTAAAAAACATTATGGGCAGGTTTTATAATCTCAATCATTTTCTGGTTTGGAAATATTTTCTTGTTCGATATAAAGGTCGATGCACTTTTAATTGAATATTCATTAATGTGACGTGCAGTTTCCTTGTCTTTACTTCAGTTCTCGCTTTGAGTATGTGGACAATTTATTTTATTTGATAGATTGTCATGGCGGAGTCTTCTATAAAGTTGAAGACGTTTTCCCTTCGGAACACTTGGTCTTATTCTCCATGTATTTCGTCAATGGTATCCATGTGCACCGTTTATCACATTTTGTCTAGTGTAATCGTTTTCGAGGTCAAACTGCGGTCCTGCTGACATTTCAGTAGCTATCGTCAATTTTTGAAAGATCCAAAAAACAAATAAAAAATGAACGTTATTCTATGAAGTTCAACCATGGCAAGAAAAATTACTGTCAAGGATGCACGCAACATATGACATTAATGACGTGATTTACTGGTAATAGTTGTCTATGCACAAACCCCTTTAAACATTTTCATTAGGAGAGATTATACCTTAACCATAACGTTAGTTCCATGTATATTAATGTAACACCCCGACTAATAGCTATGACATGGAAGTCTTAAGCCGAGCATTATACGCTGATGTAGAGCATATGGGTAATACACACTTGTCTTGTTCAGAAATGTCGTTTAGGAGTCTGGTATATAAATCTTCATGACTATTACATGCATGTTACTACATTACAGCTGTGTCGAGATACATACTACAGTGTCTGTTAATTATGGAACAATAGTCATTGCCTTGGCAACGACGAAGGACACTCACACTTCTTCAGACCTAGTGACTTCGTGTTCCATTTTTCTCCTAAATGTAAGAGGTAACAGAGGACACAACGTTCGGTAATCCGTAGAGAGATACCTGATCAAACCGGACACGAAGTTGTGTGTTCCGAAGAGAAACGCGGGGAAACCGAACGTGAACGTTGGATGTGACTGATATTTGCAAAACTCATATTTAATTCATTCACCCCTGAAGACACATTTGAACTCTGCCAATTCAAAGGTTGGAATAGTGCATTATGAAATTTCAGAGGTGAATGAGTTAAACAGGTTTGTTGACAACATCATTCAGTATTAACATGTAGGTCACATGAATGAAATTATGACGTGTTTTACGTGACGATATGATACGTCACTTAATTAAATTGGTGAAATATGTGGTTCGAAATGGCACAGTTAAGTACAGGGCAGATAATAGAATATATATCATAAGTCACTTTAGATGAAGTTTTCGGGCTTAGCCGTTCATCAGGGTGTGAATGGCCCTCACCTTTACGTTATATCCATATTTGAAACCGGATGAAGGCTTAGCCCGACAACTTTGATCTAGAGTATCTGTTGATATTTATCGCTCTTTTTCTTGACTTTTTGTACCGTTCTAAGTGTTAGCGTTTCTTCATGTGAGTGATTCCTTAAGTGTGTGTTTACTCAACCAATATGATCTATAAACAAACAGTAAATCCTACATCAAAAATGACTAAAACACAAATAAAGCAGCAAGAAATGTAAGATTTCATAACATGTATACAAAGTAAAAAGAAACCAAATCCGTATGATAATTTCATTATTAAGCAAAATGAAAACTGTCCCCTACACGTATTTGTTGATAAGCCTTAATTATACACATTTCTTTCATCTTTAATGGCACTTCAGAGAGGTCAGAAACCTGATCTTGCAAAGAACAACTTTAGTATACTTGGCCGTTCTTACATTTGTAACGGCAACTGCGAGAGGTCAAACCAGTCGACAGCGAACGGTACTCATACTTGGCTGGCGTCGACGTCAAACACTTCTGCAACACTGATGAATAGGTTTTACGAGGTACTGGCGCAGGAGTTCTCGTACAAATGTTACTAATTATTTTTCGTCAACCGCTATATGAGTTCGAGGACATGTAAACATCAGGTGTTGGTGATAGGGACGATGACATGATAGATAATGTACTTGGCTTCAGTAAGCTGGTCTCACCCAGACTTGGAGACGGATCAATTTCTCCTGAACAGTCCTGACGTGTGCAAAAGTATTGCACACCTCATGACTGTTCAGGAGAAATTGATCTGTAGTAAGACGAAGATGATAAGATACTATCTATACTATATATAGTATCTGATCATCTTCGTCTTACTACTAACCTTATCTTTGATTCTTCTTGACTTTTATCAGTAAAAGTTCCACTGTAAAATAATTAGAAATTATCATAAAGGTTATTTCCATATCCTACTCCGTATCAACCCGGACTCCCATATAAATCCTTGGGAATGGTCATGTATCACAGCAGGAAAACACTCAACCCATCAAATGAACGAAAATGGCCATCAGAATGGCGACATTTGAATATATTCAAATAGAGCCACAAATTAACTCTATGCAATAAATCATATTACTTAAAAGAAATAGAACATAGAGTTGTTACAATCTTACAAACGTAGGAGCTACTACCATACAATATAAACACAAACTGTCAGCTAAATGTAGCCTAGGTGGCGCTGCCCAAAAACCGTCTACAACAAATAATCATCAATATTCATAAGCTATCATAAACGGGTCGGCAGTGAATGGGTTTTAAAATACTTCAAAACCTCCAATGCTGTCAGATGCATTCAATGATGAACGTAACACACACACAAGTGATTGCACCTTTGAAATGTGGAAATACACACAGTATGCCAAAAAATTAATTACACGTCATCATGCAGCTGTTTCGTCCTTCTAGGACTCACCGGAGATGCTAGGGACAAAAAAGGTTGGACATCGAAAAAGTCTAAATTACTGTTGAAACAGAGGGGCAGGCGCGTAAAAAGATTCAAAGATTGTTGCTAATTCAAGAAGGGACGCGATCTCTAAAGCTAACTGACTATTGACTGACCAGCATATTTTCACCATCGATGACGTCATCAGAAGCAAATAATTATTCTGCAGTGATAAACATCCTAAAGATAAAAAGTTTCAATTCTTACAATAAGACTTAATAATAACGTTTTATCATACTCTGCTCTTTGACATCGCAAGTGTTAGAAATAATACATAAAGTACTACATTTCATGTTAAGAATGATGATATTCTACCTTAAAATAGCATTAAGTGAAGTTGGCATCCATTGTCACTGTAATTAAATGTTAAATGAACGCAGTTCGGTACAATTATTCCGCATACGGCTGATGTTAGCATGCAATGAACAACACTTACATGATAAGTCGAAATTGTACATATATATGTCACTTTATGTACAAATGTTGACACGTTGTGTTGAAATCTAAGATTGTGGTTTATTCAAACGTGTCGTCCATTTTGATATCTAGTTTTTGTTTGTACACTCTATGATTGATTCCCTCGTCAACAGGGGGATGTTATATTAGGGACAGGTAGCAGATGTGTGAGGGATGGTGATAGGGGATCATAGACACATACATTAGATTTGTGCGCCTCAAAGTAAGTGGGGCAATCTATCGGATGATACATGTATGTATTCCGACGAAAACAACTTAGGGAGGGTTGGTGATGGACACAGGATAGTATGAGCCTAATTCAGTTGTTTTACAAATGTCAATGAATCGGAGGAATCGTGTATATACCGATTTCTCTCCTTTTTATCGAACTTTCAAATCTTCTCGTGAAGAGAGATATGTATCCTATATTTATCTGTGGACTACACCAAATCAACTGAATTTTAACATTCATCTTATTCCAGTATACTGTTGAATTTATTAGAACTGTTTGTTAGCGCTATATTATGGAGAAATAGATTGAAACATTTATTTACATAATGTATTAATGCAAACCTTTTCTGATATTCTGCAGATTTGGTACATAAGAGTAAATCGTAAAAAACTAAGAATAAATGTCGTGTCAAAATTTGCTATTCTTCAGAATTCTTCTAACCCGTACTGTATACACCAGAACCACCGTCATGGTTGACCTTCGAGCCCCAGTTCAGATCTATGGATAATCCGAAAACACTTTAATTCCTTTTATTGAAATGATGTTCATATTTTAAACATGTTGATAGGTATATTATACACCTTAGATCTGCATTGTTAGCTATATACAGATTTTCGGATGACGTACATGCATAAAACACTTATAATCACGTGTCTAGATTTTGGTTTTATTGAATAATGCATGTCAGCTCCTTTTTTGCAAGTTTTTAATCTGTTTATGCAGTAGATAAACACACTAAGAATACCAAATGTTTTAATATCATGTAATGTATAAAAACGGATAATGACCCGTTAATTAGATTTTTGCATTATATATTTATGAGTTAATGATCAGGTTTAATCTGCAATCTTCAGCGAGTTGGTTATTATTGAGAATTAAGTCACTAGACTTGGTATTATATAAAATCGATGAGCAGAATTTAGATAATGTGTTTACTGTTACACAATTAAGGCCTCTGTGAAGCTATCCAGCGCGTGGTCATCCGTCAGGACTGATGAAAGACAGAGCAGAAAATGAAGAAAAATCGATATTACTCCGCAGACACCAAAATGCCAGAAAAACGATTTTGAACTAATTAGTGAAACACTACGCTTAGTCGATATTTTAATGTATGTGACAATTTCAAATGAATATTTTTCGATATGTGGGGAAAAATTAGTATCGAATATCTTAATCAACTATTAACCTAGCTTGTAATTTGTCTGTAAGCAAAATTAAAACCATAGCTTGAAGCAAAAACATCTGTTTGAAGTTTATTTATGTTGTGCCAGGCATTATTCTGCTTTCGCTAAGATTGTCAAAATAGTGATGTATTAAAATGTTCATATTATAATCTTAAGCCTGGTGTGATTTCCGACTTTGCCGGACAATCAGGAAAAAAAACGAAACATTGAAACTTCCGCTCATGAATGTTGAGCTTCCAACATCATTAAAATCCTGCATGTACAGTGATAAAACACAAAGCCACTAAGTTATTTGAAATCTAAGAATATTGGATTCAATGTAATAAGAAAAAACATATGTTTTACGTATTATGCACTGTAGTGTGAATGTTTAGGTGTTAAAATGACACAGGGACATGTTGAGTGTTCTCGTACAGGTTATTGGGTTTTTTCGAATTATTAATTGCAATTTCCAATGTATTCCTAGCAATCGGACCTTGATTGTAGTTTGAAAAAGCGAAAAGTTCGACTCATAAGATTTCGCTTCATAAGGAAAACAATCCTACTTTCGCCATTAGTTGGATACATCGAGAAATTCGAATCTACGAGGTTCGAGATATGGAAGATTGACTGAAGTTCATTAAGTTACAGACAAATGCACGTAAAGGGCAAAGGAATGAAATTCGTAGTAAAAATTGAAATTATTTAATGAGAACGATGCGATTCCTAACAGGATCTGGTAATATAACGGCTAGCATGGTTACGTATGATTGTACATGGGAACTGAACTCAAACGTATCACGCATAGGTAATTGTACCGTATACATGTAATTTGGCCTCAGTCGGATTGTACTTTGAAAACATAGATACAAAATTAATAGACTTGGTTTTGTTTTCTAAGTTCTTCCATTCTGCAACACCAAACCGGAAAACGCAGTTGAAATTCGTTCCTGTTAAGTTCTAAATTGACATTTGTAAAACAGGTACTTGAGGAATCGTATAACCAACATAGAAGTCTCCCTTTTAATTATAAAAACATGTTACAATCCGTTCTTTATTCAATCGAGGAATTATATAATTAGATAGATAAGCACATACAATCTCTTCAGTGATTCTATTTTTCAATAAGTTTGTAGAGCGTACTTTTAAAAGTGTCTGTTACGGTGTGGATCCCAGTACACGTGTACTTTAATAGCCGAACAACGGCTTAAGGTAGACTATAGCGTCTAAGTTTCATCGTGTACTACGTTGAGTGAAAGTTAACTGTTTAAATCACACGGAACATTAGTTTAATATACTCATCTTATATCTAATTATTGTACATATGAGTAGTACTCTGTAACAGGCGGTTATGTATTCCATTAAGCCTGGGGGACTTAAAACGGATCACCAAATGTACAATTTACTGTGATAAGAGTAATATTGTAGACATAGTTATCATTTGTGATAATTAATGATGCGATATTTAGCTGAAATGAAGATTAAACACAATTTAGTGATAACAAAGACGAGATGATTCAAAATTGTATCGGTGCATTCCCGTCCTGCGATGTGTGCATTGTATAGTGTAGAAGATATGACTCGAGCCAATCTGCTGTACCTGCCATGATGACTGCTTCCTAAAGTCTCCTATATGGCATATTGACAGCCTCCTGCAATATGCTTTCTTTCATGTACATTTGTCCATGATGACAACATATTAAAAGTTGCTTTTTGATGACGCCCACCAAAATTCCGTTACCCGATTCTGCTCCCTTGAAGTCTTCTGAGGGTGTCAAAATACAATTGCTACCTGGTGACTACTATTTACAATCTGCTTCCTGATGACGACATCTTGTAAAATTCTACACGAGGGCGACCTTGTAAAAAAAATAATTCCATTGGGCGACATCTACATGTATGCCGATGGATTTAACCATTACAACTAAACGTTCAACAGTTGATTTCATCGAACAGAATATATGTCATATGTTCAAAGTAAAAATGCATTGCTTGTCAACGTATGTAACGGTTGTTGCCACCTTTTGTCCAGTACGAGGTTTGGCGGTAAAACAGGACTGGCGGTACAAGGCGGTTTTAAACGGCAGCTTAATGTACAATCCACGTCAGAATGGTTGGCGGATGGCGATATCCGGGGGAAGGCAGTATTTACAGGGGTTTTATGTAGTATGGAAAACGTGTCTAACAAAATCATGGCGGTACATTTTGTATGTGGAGTTGGCAATATAACGGTTGGTGGGGGATATATCGGGAGGTTACTGTATATGAGTGTTTTTTTTGTAAAAGTACGGATAGGAACTTTTCTGCTGTCTTCTTTATAATGGATTTACGCCCTTTAGACTGTTTGCTTGTTCTCCGCTCCAATTTATCACCTCATAAACAAGTAAAAAGAAACATATTTTTCAAAAGGTATTTAACAATTCAAAATTCGTTACCAAAGAAAATCATGGGAAGAATACTGGACTAGATGTCGTACATTCGTATACCTAGTTTCGAATTTTAGTAGAAGATAAACGTCCCAGACATCTGGTGCCCATTTCTGACAAAAAGGATAGTTCCTCTACAAACTGCTCGACCATGTCATCTATAGACCCGTACACGTTCACTGCCCCACTTTCAGCATATCGTTTGCGTAACATTTCCGTTTCGTTTGCGTAGCACTTTCGTAGCGCTTCCGTACAATTACCGTACAATTTCCGTAGCACTTGCGTAGCGCTTCCATAAGATACCAAAACAAAAACACCAAATGTTAAAGTATAATATTGTTTCCACATCAAACAATTGGTGCAAATATATGTTGCGAGTATGTTGTCTTACGACAATATCCTGTTGTTCTCTTGTAATCAGCTACTGCGTCTACGCAGCTGCATTGTAAAGAAACATGGCGTCGTCACGGTAACTGGTCTTGACCTCACGAAATTATCACACGTATCACGTAATAATGTACTCTTAAAACAAGTTGATACAAATGACATAAAAAAACGTAATGGTATATAGCATGGACGACCCCAGCACATTTGTCCTCGTTCTGTCATTTCACTGCCGGGGAGGAAGTTATGTGTTTTCAATTAGCTGTGTCGTCTGCGCTAACTCTGGATACCTCTCCAAAACATCTTTGTAGTCTAAATGAAAACCTTGTGCCCCGACTTATCATCTCTCCAAGCCTTTGATCGCTACGCCCGATGACATAACAGTAAGCACTCGGGTATCTTCAGACCATTACTTTGCCGTTAGTTAACACATTCACTAGCAGGTGACACGCGCAAAACCTACTTACATGTACAGCTCAACAAATCAGCAGAATGAGCGACTGATTGTCAAACAGCTCAGTCAGTAATTCGCAAAAATGCATGATATATGTTATAAAAAGCATGCCGCGATTTTTACGGATATTGATTAGCAAAAAGATAAGATGTCATGTGGTTTTATTACGATTTAATGTGCTTTTGAATGAGTCTTCTCTTAAAGATCGCGTGCTCTCGAAACAGCACGCGACCGCCCCACGGGGGTGGACACTGAGTATACTCGATTAAAGAATAATGTATATATACTATGTGCTGTCGATAATGCTGTATATAGGGGGTTTATTAATTATTACTCGTGTTTTATGATACCGTGGACCTTCGTGTTTTACGATACCGTGGTCAAGGTCAGATTTTTAGTATTACCTGTTTTGTTCAGTTATTACATGTAAACGTAGATCCAGTTGTACAGTCTGAAGCAGATGTCTATTGCACGTTCTTGGCGATAAGGACAGAACTTATCCGATAGCAATAGATATTTAGCCGAATGTCACTAAAGTAACCCATTTCAGTCATCTTATGGAGACGTTTCAGAACAGATCAAAACACCATTGAACTAGCCAGCTGTATTTCGTCACATAGTCTTTAAAGGCAGCGCTTGAAATTTTACTGTTCTGTTAGTTTTTGACGGTTGAAAGTATATTTTACCCTCAGACGTCCCATAACATCATTAAAATTATTGATACTTATATCTTAAGTACAGTCCAATGGGTAAAAGTAAAGGGCACTCTCATTCATCAAGTGCCATTTTTCTCGGTGTCGGAAGGGCACATAAACGGAAATTTGATATTTACACAAACAAATATTTGACAACATTGCATTCTCAAAATTCTTCAGTAGCACCGAAATGGCGACGATGAACAGGGTCTGGTTTGATACATTACGGCTGTTTACTCTTTGAAGTTCTTTTTGATTATTGTAACCTTTAGCATGACCACCACCAAATGAGTGGCTGCCATTTTGACGTACATGTATAACAACCTTTCCTGGACAACAGTGTCTGTCTGACAATAGAGTACAAAGAACCTAATCAGATATAAACATAGTGTGAGTGCATGCGTCTACCCAATAAACTAGAATAGGGGGGAAATTGATCCTAATCCAGCTGTAGTAAACCTAAAAAAGAGACAAAGGCAGAAATAATATTAGACATTGTCTATTCCATTTATTCGCTAAAGGTTATTTACTTTTGTGTCTGCTTGCTTGTTCGAAGCGTTACTAAGGTATTACCGATACGGTGTCCGCTGGGAAAGGAACCTTTGAAGGGCCCAGGTATAGCGTTCCTCTACTGAAATTGCAATTTGGAGACTGGATAACGACATGCAACTATTTTCAATTGTTCTGACAAAGGGATACTTAGACAATTATTACATAATCATTTTACTTGAAAAAACGTCATTTAAGTCGTTGTAACACATAGCTTTATTATTATCAGATGGAGACATTTTTGTATTTGAACTAGATATAGACGATGTCATTGCAAAAAGGTAGTTGCACAAAACTAATGTCATTTAAAGTGTTTGTTTTATTTATTATATACCATGAAGTTTAGGCCGCAGTTTAGCTTTCACCTTTTTCCTCCTCCAACAGGAAGGCGACTTTATCCTGACAGCGAGTGTTGATATCCAACATGCTATATATAGTCACCTACAAAGCATAAAGGATGAAATAAAGCAGGATGAATACTGATGTTAACAGTGGAGGGTGAAAGTTGGCCTGTTTAAACATAAAACATTATAAAATTAGTTTAACAATATATCTCAATCAAGAACGGTATACACGGAAAATCAGCAGATCATTTTTTCCGGCTACTACATGTATGTGACTTGTTCCAAACCCCATCTCATCCTTCATCCATTTAATTGCTATCACAGAAAAGAATGTATTAGATAGAACGAAATCTAAAAATAACACCAGTCAGTTTGTTGCAAATTAACCTTATGCGGTGTTGCCGCTACGATATTATTAATTTGTCCAGCATACTTAACGAGGAACCAAGACAGTATCATTACTAGGATGGTTGGTGGCGTTCGGGGTCCCCAGGCAACGCAGGCGGTTCATAATTATTCTTCTTGCAGTTAAATACGTCTGAGAAAATTCAATTTCTCGTTGTTTCATAACAGAAAGCTCTATTATTCTGCGCCAGTCCCTTGGTTCCAGTTTATTATACCTTTATATGTAAATTAGAAAGCACTCGTCGACTGATTATGGCGTTTGCTGGTGCTAGATGTCACAGGCTAGTTTAAAACTATGGTTTTGTTGATGAAGATGGCATTTGGTTGATACAGTTACGATCACATGACGACTGAATCCAGTAATTATGGCGCCACGTCGTTTTTAAGAGATAGCACACTGTAAAGTTAAATCTTGGACACCGTATTTCGATACCTCTCAGCCACATTGTTCTGTCTGTGTGATAACTGGTAATAAACAGTAACATGGACATCGTATTTCGATACCTCTCAGCCACATTGTTCTGTTTTAGTGATAACTGGTAATAAACAAGGAGTACATTTTCTCCAAACGTGCATGTGACTTAGATGTCTCCTTTGACAGTTATTTGGGCTTTTTAGTATATATATATTGTATAGCGCTTTAAATTCGCGAGGTCAATATTTTGCGGTTTCGTATTCAGTACATATTCACGGGGTTAAATTTCGCTGTGCACCCCAATACCTTGTGTCGTGCAAAGTATTTGGAGTGTCATCATTTAAGGGTTAAGCCTTGCAATACAGGTAAACCGTTTGGAAACACTGATCCACAAGTGACTTCACTCGAAAGAAAATCAAATGTGTACATGCATGTACCTTTGTAGGAGTAAACTGTAATCAATAAATCAACTACTGTGTACACACAAATATATTGTGTGGCCACTTAGATGAAAGTGTTGTATTTACATGGACTGCCCAGTTGTCCGGTGATAATCTGATTTGATGACATTAGTCAAAGCGCGAATATAGCGAAATTAAAACCCCCGCGAAATATAACCGCTATAGAGTATATGATAGTAGTAATGCCTAAGCTTACAAACGTATACTACGATCATTGCTTTGCAAAAATCAACATATGTAGCTAACTTGTTAAGAAATATGTATAATGATACAAATTGATCTGCCATCTGCTTAAACATATGTTTAAATGTTAGTCTTTAATGGACAATAGAATCACACGAAACAACGTCCATCGTCATCTCGTTGACTGATTTCAATGGCGACTGGCTTAAGTACGAAATCTTCATTTCACAAAAACGGGATATTGATCACATGAACAAAAAACCCACTGCAAGCAGAAATGTTAAAAGTTAGTAATTCTTGGAAGAATTTTGTTCTTGTAATAAATTTGTGAACGATTGTACTTGAATTATTTTTTTAAAAAAATATGTATTTCCAACACTACCACTGTATGTTTACTGTCTTTTCCGTCAATCTATAATTATCAAATCGGCGTGTGATAATAGCTTCGAATTTATAACAAAAACAATGTCAATTTATGCTAGATCAGGCATTTAACTATGAATATCGAACATGTTATTATTTCCGGATTAATACTAGAAGGGTAGACACTGTTAAGCAGTGTAAAGCGAGAGTAATGTTTAAGTGTGCCTTTCTGATAATATTTCAAACCGTGATTCAAGATAATGTTACAAGTACGACTATTTAGATCGCTTGCATACATGTATTGTTGCGAACCATGTATGACGATTTCTTTCTATCTATTCTAATCGCCAATGATATTGGACAGATAATGAGCTTGGCGATACACTTAACAACACATGCAATTACCGGACAAAACGTGTGTGATATTTACATTGGACAAGGTTTGTTAGACAGTAGAGTACATCTTGTATAATAATTGATCCATGTGCTGATGAGAGATAATTGGCACGTGAAACAAACCACGTGTAAAAACATGGAGTCACCAGGTGTTTCTATCATTAACGGCATATAATCAAAGACATTGGGAACCGTTGGTGCGCTGCTGTAGGTACAAACTGTATCCCTGTTTACGCTGTACAGCAATCGTTTACAAAGGTTGTTTATTATAATATACTATTACTGTTACATAAGGTACATTGTGAATAAAAGGATGTCTACAAATCACTGTCACTTATTGTAATACACAAAGCATCAAACCGATCCCTGAAAGCATCTAATTAGATTAGACAAGATTTATTATGTTTTATGTTATCACAACAGATGTTGCAAGGCAAACCCTTGCAATCATCACTCGAAACGATTCTTCAGTTAAACCTCAAAATACCTGTTTAACATCAGTCAAAAAGCAATTTACAAAATAATCCTAGCGAGAGAACAATTTTACAAGCAATTGTTTTGATTAAGTGAACAATAAATTATCATACTTGTCTTAAATCAGTTATCAAACATTCAAAAACAATTCTGGATAAAACGCGATTTTAAAAGCCATTGTTTTCATGTAAATAGAATCTCTTGGTTTACAAGATATTTCTTCAAGCAATTTTTAAATGTTATGCTTCATTTCCTTCCATGGAACATCGACAGTTTGCTTCATTTGTCTTTGGCTAGTTGTAAGTCGATATATCTATCAGTAATTCATATGAATGTACGAACAAATAAGACAGTATTTTTGTATTTGGCATATTGTTCAAGATAACGTATTTTGAATCGGCTAAACATGGTGTGTACATAAATAACATACTGACAGTTGTACGCCATTGATAAACTTTGAAACACGGGCTTGTTGAATTGTAAGCCACGCGGGATTTTGATTTGACTTATCAAATCTTCAATACAACGCAGACCCGCACCTTTAACGGTGGACAGTTTGGCAGCAGTGGATATCGTGTATTCCTGAGGGAAGACAACATCATATATAGCCATGTATGACTAATACTGGCGTATGAACATGGTGTGTTATAACTCATTAAAGTACCCCAAGGAAATGAAGACCTGTATTCGGAGTGGTAGTTTAAAACAGGGTTTGACAAATTGTCGGATTAAGAACTACATCTCACAGAATATGCTTCGTCTGGTTTTCATCAACATTGATATAACGGAAAGTTTGAATGCTGTTGTATTTCAAAAGCATTCCCCAGTTGTGATGGATTCGTGATATTGTGGAAGGAGGCAAAACTCCTAGCACTAGGAGAAGACGTGATTCCGGCAAATCTTCCGAAAAACGTAAATAACATTTAAATAATATTTGTAATCCAAATTAAGGGACTTCCGTTAAGCATATTCAGATTGATAGATACATTTTGTTAAGTGAATATTTCATCTATCAGAAGGTAAAGTGCGTCGTGGGTTCGTGCTATATAGTGAATCCTTGTTTTAATTATCATGGCACATTAAGTGAGAATGGTAAGTTTCAGAAAAGAAAGCATGTTGATGCATCTATAGTCTGACACATTTCTTTATTCATGACATTATGATTTGATATTGTTTAAAAATATTTAAACATATAAATACAATGTTACATATATAATACATATAATAATATTATTATTTATTATTCTGTTATTGAAGTTTTAGTATTGCATTCAATATAATGCACATGTGCATTACTGAGTGTATATACATACCATCCTCGATAGTCAAGGGAATACCCTTACTTTCGCTCTCTGCACCCCTAGAAAAACTGGAAGGCTAAGCGCCCTCATTGTGCGGGTAAAACGAGAAGATTAGTTTGATCATTTCATGGACATCAAAAGGATCTCTCGGCCGCGTAACGGTAAAATTGACTTGCTTTGAAGTCGGGTGTCGCTCCACCATAATCTTCAAAGGACGGCTACATGTATCATCTTAGCAATTTGCCAGGTCTATTTTCGCTGACATATTCCAGGGGTGCAGAGAGCGTGGGTGAGCATAACCTCTGGAGTATCGAGGATGCTTACATACGTAAATGTTTGTTTACTCAGCTGATAACAACGATCAGGTGCTTCTGTGTCACATACTTCCTTCTGCACTAGGCCACACGGAACATATCGCTGCAGAGTGGCAGAAACAATAGAATGTCGCGAGGAGTTTCAAATGAATGTGTATTGCTGTTTGATTATCATGTTTCACATGGACACATTTGCTTTTTTTCAAATAACAACCATCTAGATCTATATTTAAGGATGAAAAACTCGTTTAGTTATCTTTAAGACATGTTTAGTAAAACCGCATGCATATAACTATCAAAATGTCTTTCATATTGTAATTTAAAGATCTCCTTTGTCTAAATATCAACAACCAGTTCAAAAGCAATAACGCTTTGAATAATTACCAAGGACCAAGTCATTTTTTAGAGCAGCATGCTACATGTCTTCTACAATGACTTCCGATTTGGGTCTGTCAGAAATGAGTCACAAATTAGTTCGAGTGTACCCAAAAAGGTACACAGCATCTCGCTTTTACGTGCTCTCAGACAGGAATGGCAACGGCGTGGCCTTCACTACTTCCAGCTATGTGTGTCATTTGTCGTATGTAGCCGTTGGTACAGGGACCGCAGCTCGCTGGCACGAATTTGTTCTGATCGTCCGATGGAATACGCACATTTCCTATTCTAGACGTCTCATATGACTGTCATTACCGTGTTTATAAGCAAGGAGAAACTCCCAACGTAGACAACCAATAAATGCTGCTAAAACACGCTAAATTCAGTGTCAAAATATTGATGAAACTTATTAAGGATCACTACGTATTTGCGTGCATTATTCATAATTTGAAAACGACCCGTCAATCGTATGTCATGGAAAGCAGTGAGTGGGTACACAGTTACTGCCCTTGGTTGTGACGTCATTTGTGACGACGGGGAACGCGCGGCAGCTGTCAATTCGTCCAGAACACTTAAAACAAACATGGAACACTGTGTTGCGCTGAACTTTAAAATTAATTCCAAAACCATCAATCAATATGACGTCAGACTTTAGGCGCGTTTAGTGGGGGACAACATGACAGAATGGTGTTTTACTTAGTAACTATGTTTATGGTTAAATTAAGGATTTGATGAAATCATATGATATTGATTTTTGTTTCTTTGCCGAAGGAGTCATCTTTAATCTTCAGTAAACGGATCAATTTCATGTTAAATCATTAACACGTGCGTTGCTGTCTGTTTCAAATATCAATTCCTTTCGAATCAAATTATAAAATGAATTTAAAAAAATGTTAAAAGCCTGTCAGCTGTGTTTTCATAATCAGTAATGGTAAAATTGGGAGTGGTAAACATATAGTTTTCCGTCAGTTTTTGAAGAGACGAAGTATCAATTTCAAAGTAATAACATTCGGGGGAACAACAACCAATGTTTACTTAATTTGGTCATGTGTGATGTTTCTAATTGATCGAGACACCTTCTTGAATAGAACCATGAATAAATCGCCATGTTAATTCGCCCGACAGACAAAGATTATTTACTTGATGTAATTCTGTATTTGGAGTTTGAGTGTAATATGCATGAAGCCACCGGGATAATATTTTTTATGTTTTTTATTTTTATTAAATGATTAAGAGATATCACTGAACAAAGACTATCAGTCTAGATCACACGCAAACGAAGTGCTGAATAAAACAGTGTGTACTACTAAATAAGGATATATGCTCAAAACATCCCTAAAACTGAAGATCGGGACTGAGAAAACTGCTGTTACCCACTGTATGTATCGTAAGAAACGACTTATGTCCGAGCCCCTGCATAATTCGAGATTTTCGTTTGTGCTCTCTAATTTGGGGGAAACGAAAACGACCAAAATAGAACTGCTGCACCCATTGCAATAATTTGGATCTTTTTCTTTCTCTCTACTTCTAACTACCTTTCGTTTCCTCGCGGCTACTTTGGTAATACCTCATTCTTTTTACTATAATGTTGAACACAATAGGCTTTGTCCCCAATACCAGAACATACCAAATTCCTTAAAAATGGTTGTTGTTATTCCCTGCCTAGCGCTTAGCATTTATGATGACAACAACTGGTTCACCCATTGTCAGTATAATGTGATCGGACGGAATGCTGTGCTGGGACCCATGCTTTCAGCATGGTACTTCAGTGAGATAGCACTATACAGTTAGTATCAGATCCGCGCAATCGCAAGGAGGCAAATACACCAACATACCCCGCCTCCAGCACACATACACATGCACGCCTACACAAAACACATGAAGGCACGTTCTAAAATATTCTTAGTTTTTGATAAGACGTTTAATCCTATACAGCTTACCGACCCCTAAACTTAAAATAAAGGCATACTCAATATACCCATTGTGTTTCATCAACGGTATAGTATTCACGTTTGACATTCAAATATAATAGGCGTTTGGACATTATTTAGTACATTAGACAGAATACATCACATCACTGGTAACCAAGGCCCATTTCCATGCCAACGCAAGTGGCTTTTTGATATAAGATAAACTTAACTTTGTATATAGATTTGTCCCTGTCGCTAGAATCTTGAAATGAGAACGAACAGAATAAGATGCTTATAACTTCGATATCATGGATGTCTGATTAAAACTTTCAAACTAATAAGAGATAAGTTAGTAAAAGTGACTTAGGAGATTGTTTCGTAAACTAAGGGCTAGACACCAGTGTATTTGGTACATAGCATAGACGTTTTGATATGTACAAATGTACATGTCGTATTTCGCAGACCAACAGTAAGTTTTACAGCTAACGTGCCAGCATAATCTAATGTTGTATCAGCTAGACATTTCTTTAATTTACGGTTTTAAAATGCGATAAGCAGCATTAAAGTATATTTATATTGTGACTGCGTTGATGTATAGAATGCAAATTTCATAGAACCTAATCCTTAAATTCTTATGTTTTTTATCATTGTTAAACACAAAAAGCTCGATTCTTTTAAGAATTTAAATGCATCGTCTTGACATACATGTAGCTCATGTTACAGATTTTTTCATTAAACGAACTGTATAACGAAATGCTTTTGCTCTTCTTCTAACTATGTTTTGTTTCCTAGCGCTTTGCTTGACGATACCTCAATTTGGTTTCGATATTGAAAGTTTCCCCAGGTGAGGAAGGCAGGGACATACCCAAGTCCTTAAAGTGATAGCTGTTATTCCCTGCTTAACGTTCAGCGTTTAAGGTAATGGCAACAGTTTGTTCACCCGTTGTCAGTATAATGCGACATAGTATTTCAGTGAGAAAGCACCATAAAGACGGCGTCAGATCCGCGCTATCACCAGGAAGTAAATACACCAACATACCTTGTCCCCGGCACACATACACGCACGCATGCATTCATACTACACATGGAAACACGTCCGCAAATAACCTTAAACGTCTTTTCAGGAAAAAGGTCGTTTTATCTTAGGTACCATTTCCGTCGAGAATTTTTGCAAAAGTTTGCATCAGACATTATGACGGGAAAACCGAACAGTTTCCGATCGGAAATCATTCAAGAGAATAAAAGTTCTTGTTGCTATGCTTTATATTACATTTTGAGATGGTACATTTGTATGTCAGTATTTCTGGTGACGTCACATGTTATTAACTAAAAGTACATCAAGGGGAGATAATCAATCATTCAAAGAAAAACATGTCAATTGAGGTAAACGCAACGAAACTACGCCTAAATAGTAGCGAATGGTGACTTATGGGAGTATATAAAAGATCAACAAATCAGTGACCAGTCACGCCACCTAGCGTGAGAGCATATCGCTGTCGTTATATCCCTTCAAATACACTGCAGCACGATAACGGAAACATCATAACTTGTAACCCTGTCACGATTACACCGGATGTGATACGTGTCCAGGTACCATTTGTTCCATTAAAGACTGACATGGCACTTACCCGATCGGAAACCTTTCGGACATTTCCGTTTAGAAACTAGGTGCAAATAGGCCAGACAAGTTCTGGTGCGAAAATACCTTAATCTCGCCTGAATACACTCATACGAATTTACTATGGTGTAGAAATTAACCTTATTATAGCATGGACATAGGAAACAAAAGGCAATGACATTGTTCTTTTAAGCTTACGGTTATACATATTTGACACGTGGCTATCAGGTGTGATTGATGGTCGTTTTATCTCTAATGTCACAATAAGGACGGTTTTGTGATATTAATTCACTGAGAGGTATCGAAATGAATAATACAGATCTTACAGGTCATCATCCTTTTCCTTAACCCTTTCACCCCTATGTAACTTGAGTAGACTCTATCATGCATTGATCTGGATGAGTCCATTATGGTCTACAGTGGTGAAAGGGTTTACTAGGTTTATAATCCGTAGAATATTGCATATTAACACAAAGACTGACTTAATATCAAAGACTGATATTAATTCACTGAAAGTACATGTATTGAAATTAATAATAAACAGATTACCGGTCATCATCCTATTCCTTCATAAGCATAATATCTAGTATATTGCACAAAGATTTACTATTATCTCCCAGATCTTACGTGGGGTTTGGTAACATTTCCCCCTTAATCTCCCAAAAAATATAGTATACACTGTATGACAGATTCGCTTAAAAAAATAATGATACTAATGCGCCTGTTTTTGTTTATGTCGAGATAATAGACATTTTTCTATTGTCACATTGACATTTCATTAACGTCACATTGCAGAAAGCCAGCTGAGCACGTAATAAACGTTTTTGTAACTCAAGCATTTCGCTTTTTTATACTTCCTGGTGGGCATTTAGACACAAATGCAGTTTGCGAAATAGAAGTCATTAAGTGCGATTGCGTAAGACACGCGTGTCGTACATTAGTGGTACACACATGTGATGTATGTCTTGCATAAGTAGAGAGCAGGATGTAAGATTTTTCGTACAAGCAAGAATATTATTACATAAGCAAATCTGTTTCTTTTGAATCAAGTCGTTTATTGAATTATTTAAAAATAGTCATACTTAAAGTAAAACTATTGTTTATTTCCAAGACTCGTTGCTAAAATAGACACAGTTATGTCGTTTACCATACTGTCAGCCGACAACTACAGTCCTGTGTCAGAATAAAGGCCACAAGAGCTTTTCCCCTAAATATTTTTATGCATTTTTATATTTTGAGTGAAGTTTTCTGAAGTCAGATGAAATTCTAGAAAAAATATGGATCATAAAAGAGAATTGTCCTTATCTTTCTCTTCAGTTTTTTGGTTATTTGAAAAAAAATGTTCAATATTCACAAAAACGTTATAAGTTACACTGTATGATTTTTACAAAATGTTTTAATACCCATGGGAACATGATGACAGAAATTGATGGATGAGATCACCCTCTCTGTCATCATCGATGACCTTCGTCTGATAGCGTCTATTTTTTTCAAAGAAGGCTACCGCCATACAAATACCATGAATGGATTCAGGAAAACAAATATTTTGGAGCATTAGGGTTCTGATGCTGTTGCCCGAAGCAAACAGCCAATACGCTGAAGGCCCAAGCTCAACATAATATGTCTAACAGGAACGGTTTGTTAAATCTTATAATTTTAGTTACACTATTTACGGTTGTGTTGCAGCTCTTCATGTTCCTAAGAACACAAACCTCATACTTGTTACGCAAATATCTCAATTAATTTGCCTACAGGCAACGTTTTGACTATTTGTTCTTTCTTTGCATGAACTTTGAACCGACAACCGTTAAGAATAGTCAAACCATGTTATTCTCGATTGTCATACCAATCGAGGAAACTTAATTGATAACGTTATATTTTGTATCTGCTGAAACAGCAGCACATCATGATCGCCAAATACTGTGAAATCACTTATTTCCGTGGATTTCTATGTTTAATTTTGTTAATTTCGTGGGTACTCTTCATTAACAAATTCATAGTTCCACGAAGTAATTAAAATTTTGCAGTTTTTAAAGCTACATTGTATTCTCCATCTGAGAGGGTACTCGTGGCCAACGAATTCGTGTAACCACGATATTGTGATTTTTTTAGGGGAAACCACGAAATTTGGGCCCCACGAAAAAATATGATTGCACAGTATGGACAGTTTATTGCTTGTCAACAGTTCATTATTTCAGATTATCAATTCCCTTTTTTTATAGAAAGTGGGAACAGTCTAAATGTTAATTGCGTTAGTTCACTATAGAAATGCACAGGAATTGTTTTGTATAGAAAGAGTATTCCAAAGTGTCCAATTAATAAAGATAATAGTATAACGTATACCTACCTACGTCCTAATTACAAACACGTGCTCACTTCTGGTGACTTTTCTAATTAGGCCGTTAAGGTCCGGACCCTTTGATCCCCGTGGAGAACCCCCGCTACTGCGCGCGTGTCGCCCTTGACTGCAGGAGTAGTCGAGCCTATCAAAATGGGGAATGTACCGTTGGGGTCAACGCGAGTTCAAGGGCACCTGTCCGTCATTTACATTTCTCATTATTTACGCTGATTGCCTACAATAACTGCCATATGTTACACACGGGACTATGGGATACATACGGGACATTGATCAGTCTATATTGTCTGTTTATAAACGGCGGTAGAGGGTTGATAGAGTGACGCAGATATTGACATTGACAAACCGGTATAGGTCCATTGTTACGTCGGAAGTCAATGCCCTTACTATTAACTGATTCACCCCTGAAATGTCATAATGAAGTATTCCGACCGTTGAATTGGAAGAGTTCAAATGTGTATTCAGGGGTGAATGAGTTAATTTATATGAGAGTGACACGGCGGTTGTCATTGGTGCTCTTACGGTTGACAGTTGTCACTGTTGGGAAAACGACTTCGTGACTTATTGTTCATTAATGCAGAAAACGTGTTATTCCAAATATTATTCCGAAAGCAACTGGCAACATGTCTGTACTTACGAATTAAGCTTAAGTATATCACAAATTTATCAAAATATTTTTAAAGTTCTCAGAGTTCAGGGCCCACTTAATGGCGTCGGTCGTGTGGCGTATTATTACTAACGCGGCCCTCTAATAGGATCGACACACGATACGGAGTCTCGTCTCCTGTCATCCCCAATACTGCACGGCAATGCCAAATACATCTGTTTGTCCTTTGCGTACGGAAACATGTGGTCATAATAATGGCATTGTATACATACTGCAAAGAGTAGGTCCGGTTTATATATATAAATACACCACACTGGTGGACGAGAGCATCTACGGGCGTTCAAGCTATTCACGTGCTAAAGACATTACCTACCTGGGCAGTTTTGTTTTATAGCTCAACCTATGAAATTGGACATCGTGCAGACACGTGTAAGAGGTTGCTTGTCCTAGATATGTTCATGCATTGAAAATCACGATGCAATGAAGAAGTAATCATGGTTTACAGTTACTTTACTTAACACTACCGTTGTTTTTCAATGTTATATGTAGAACACTATACACGATATGGGTTCTGCTAATTTCAAAACACTATATGGGTCTGCTGACAAAAGGATATTTTAACAATCATTAACTTTTAAAAAGTATACTGGAACACATTTCTCAATTTTACAAAGATTCGTGAATGTCAATGTCGACATCCTAAAAAAAAAGCCTCGTGTACAAACTAATGAACCAACCAATTTCGGAAGAACAATTGATAAATTTTAAAAATAATAATAACAATTGGAGGTTCTTGTATACCGCTTTATCACAACCTAGTCCGTAGGTCGTCTCTAAACGGTTCACAAATTATTATCCGTGGTTATAGGGCATTTGCTACCACCAATATCTTTCTCAACTCCCTGGGAAGCATACAGCCAGTGCTGCCATTTCGGCGCTCGCAGCTAGCATTCAACAATTCTATCACTGCCCAACCATGTACTCATTTACAGCTGAGTAGACTGGAACAAGCGGAGTAAAGTATCTTGCTCAAAGATACAA
>JAUMHH010215846.1:0-12458 GCA_032359455.1 Chlamys rubida | reverse complement strand
GCAGCTCCGGCTGTATGCTCCCCAGGGAGTTGAGAAAGGTATTGGCTGGTTGCAAAGGCCCTATAACCACGGAAAATGATTTGTGAACCGCTTTGAGACGACCTACGAACTAGGTTGTGATAAAGCGATATATAAGAACCTCGAATTATTATTAATTACTAATCCAAAAGGAAAGACAACTACACGAACTAAGGAAAGACCGAAACAAACGGAAAGAAACTATACGAACTGAGGAGACACCATACGAAGGAAATACACAAAGTAACTGAGGAGACACTAAGACAAAGAAAAATGTCATGAACCCCTACAAATAACAAGCTTTCTGTTAAAGCAACGCAGTCACAACATTTAAATGGGACACATATGAAAAAGATAATATGAATGTTGGAACACCAGAAGAAAGGTATTTGAAATGAAAAGCTGTTCCGCCCCACACACAAAGCGTGCCACGGTCTACGCGATCCTTATAAGGTTTGGATATATTCCTAAATATCATATAAGAGACAAAACGATACTGTTTTCTAAATTATTCGAATTTCGGTCCCACGAACATCACCAGTCTCTGTCAAGCAGTTCCGCAGGTTTTTGACGGTAACCATTCCTAAATATACCTTTTCATATTTCACCTTTATTCTTATTTTACGAGATAATTTTGTTTTGGTCGGGTTCAATAATATATACTCAATCTCTTCTTCTACACAGTTCCAATCAAACTGAATCACTTACATCTTCAAATTTCACAAAACAAACAGATCCCGTCATTCAAATGTTTTTGTTTTAAAAACATGTTGAATCCTAAATCTATAACCTCTAACAACGGAGCACGTTAGCTCATTCACCCTGATAATTCATAATAGACTAGTCTAATTCTTTGAATTGAAATAGTTTAAATGTGTCCTCAGGGGTGAATGAGTATCCTTAACTTGGCACAAAAATCTTTCAGAAAACATTCTCATTTACGTAAAATTAGAACATTTGAAAAAGAATAAATTTATTGAATTACGTGTTGTTCCTTAGAAATCAAATTGAGCCAACTGTGTAGGGAAATGCCAAACATTTCAAAAATATATCCTTTATGTAGAGTTTCTCTGCAACATCATGGAAGACGATTGGTGCTATTTCCATTACAAACTTTATTAATTTAATTTCTGACAAGATTAAATAACAGCATAATCGGAAACCAAGTGACAAAATATTAAAGAAAAAACTGCGAAGACAACTGTGGTTAGTTTTTCCCTTAAGTAATAATAAAAATCAAAACAACGGCACGTCTTACATTTCATTTCTTCGGTAATTTAATCAGGAAAATATAACTTCATTTGTTTTTACAATTGAACAAATAAATGTGACTTGTAACAATGATACACGTGAAGAAAACAATACACTAGTAACACATTTCACCTCCAGTTTCTTTGTGACCATGACTTTGATACTTGATTGACTTAATGTTTCAAATCATAATAAATAGTTATATCTGGGTCACATCAGCACACACTGGTATTGCACGATTGTCAGTCTGTGTTTTAGATGGACGTGTGTTAACCAACATCAAGTGGAATTATATTGTTTTTTTCTGGATTCAGTTTCACAAACATTTATAATAAAGACCACACATGCAAATATGATACATTTTGCCTCCCTTACAGCATTTGGAATTACATATTTATAAATAATGGGAATAAATAGCTATATAAAACATGTATACACATCAAATTTATGTTCCAGATTCAGTCATTACTGATAAATATACTCATATTTGTAGCATTGTCTTAATACGAGACATTTCTGTTGCCATTAGCACTAGTCCTTTTTTACTTCCGTGAACAAGTACGGGCCCGTTCACGGTTACTCCCATACATGAACATGATATCTCTCGGTAGCATTCCTATATTTTCATGTCCTTTCTTGACATTTTCCGTATTTATTTTTGTGATAGTCCTCAATTGTTTTCGTTCATATCTGCGAGTCCTCGGTAGCTTTCTTAAATCTATTTTCGTGCCAGCTTTTAGTTGATTTTACACATAAAAGACATGTGATTTCGGTATGCGAAAAAACGATAAAAGGTTCATCTGGTTTCCATGGGATGTTTCGGTAGGACCTCTTCCTAATAAATGTCATGAAAGAGTCTGTATCTTCGGAAAGAGCTGAACACTTATGGTACATTCGACACAACATACGCACTTGTTCAATGTTTACGCAACGAGCATATACAATGTTCCTTTATCTTTGAGACAAAAGTAAAGTTATGGAACATATACTCAGGCTCCCTCCTTACAGACGCCATTTTAATCAGCACCCCTTTCAAGTTAAAGATGTCCGCCCAATCGTGTCACTCAGTCACCAAGGCATCCCGACTTGTCGCTGGCTGAAGCGGTGAAAGGTTTTGTCGGACAGCATGGGTACATTGCGTATGGGAATGGTTTAGATGCACTGTCCGCCGTGAGTCCACTGTAGGCAGAGTAGTTACCACCCAGCGTTAGACCAGGAAATGCTGGTGGGTAGGGCATAGCCAGCAGTCCTCGGCTCATGCTACCCCAGGCGTTACGAATGGAGTTCAACGAATGGGCGTTAGCAATGGAGGAGGCTATAGGAGAAAATGCTGACTTAAGAGATGGGGCACCGAGTGGATTGGATATACCATGAGGAGTAATTAAAGGACTTCCGGCGAAAGCTGAGGACATTACGTTTGCATCGCCGTGGCTGTTGAGAATTTGCTCTATACACTGTACAACGTCACCGCTACAGCCCTGTAGAATCAGCTGAAGCACGCTTCGCTTCATATGAGGGAAGATGCGTGACAGCATCTCGATCGGTTGACGTTTGTTTCCGCCGTAGTGGGCGAGGGTGCTCTCGTCAAACGGAGATTTAGAGTCAGATTTGGAGGCGGGACTTCTTGGGCTTGGAGGGTCACATGACCTTGGAGATGGTTCTGGGGATCCAGCAGAGTCAGCCGGGGACCTAGGGCGGTCTACTCCCTCTGGTGTCGAGGATCGAGAGTCCGGGCGAGCAGCGTCCAGTTGGAACTCTTCCCTAGGATCTTCAAGCTTCTGCTTTTTAGATGCTGTGAATAATAAAAATGACCGATTAAATTACGTGTACATTGCATTGCTTTCTGCTATCACACTACTTTTCATCAGCAATCCAAATAAACACAATACCACTCATTCTACATTTTTATCAATGATATTCAGGGGATTATGTTGTGATATAATTTTCTCACATATTCGTTATTTAAGTTTTTTTATCCCTAAATATTACTTTCTATTTGTATCAATACGCCTGACTTAATTCTAATTTGTGATTATATGAAGTAGTCCTGTTTATGAATGATGATATTTCATTTCAATTACTGTAGCTCCAAATTTGTAGGTAATGTAATGTTAACGCATCTTCGTAATCTATAATCAAACACCTACTTTATTTGATTCAAAATCGATATTCGTATGTAAACATTGAAGTAAACGTTATGTTTTAGCTGAATTACGTTTTGTTTTACTATTTACGATAGCGATAGGCATGCACCAAAGAAGGAATATATGTGGCATTTTAATTTAAATACAACAACAAAGCTTCTGATAAATCTGAAGTCTTGCTGAGCTAGTTCACGGTAGATGAAAGTCAGTGTTATCCGTCGTCTGATCACGATGACCGCGGACTATTTACTCTTGACCAAACGGACGCAGTTACCTGCTTATGTTCCCAGTAAAAGGACCAAGCTATCAATTATGGTATGAACATTCGAACTGATGTGCCCCGTTGTGATAGATGTCAATAAGGACTGGCCCTCTATGTAAGTGTTCTGAGCCGTTATAAAGTCAGATTCAATTTGTACAGAAGGCAAAAACCGTTACAATCTTGTTAAAGTATACAAGACGGGGGATTTAATCATCGAATCAAGGAAAAGGGGGTCTAAATTCCCACCACCCTGGTAGTACTGAGACAACCAATGCTTAGCCAAGTAGAAAGTCAAATCGAGCCATGCTGTCTACACTGGGTATTTAGACATGTTTAGAAACATTTATTTAGTTCAAAACATTTATCCTTTGACTGGAGAATGACTGTGAAATACAGTGATAATTTCTCGACTTTAATGAGATACAAGAATGTCAACACTGCACTCGGTGTACGACTAGTGTATAAGGTTATATACAGGGGGTATCATATTTCAGGGCGGCCTTCAATCTGACATTTCTCCATAAATCGTTATATGTAGCAGTTTGTGAGGAACTTTAACTATAGTTAATAACTGTGTCTATCTAAAACTAGATTTTTAACTCCAATGGCTATTAAGTAACAAGAGCTACACGTGAAGTACAAATAGCTTATATCATGTTTTCCTATTCTTTTTATCGTCAAGTTCTTATCATGTCAAACTCAAACGGAATGGCAACATGATTCAATGAAACACCTCGTACTAAAATATTCAAAGAACTTTTTCATCTCGAGCCTGATGAATTGATTGCATTGTTAGCACGCAAGAATAGGTTGTTGAGAAAATATAATTGGTTTTAAGTTGAAATGATCTCTTGTAGAATATGTTATACACAAACAACCCATAGAAATGTGTTACATTCTGTTAAAACGTCTTGTGAGATATGTAGGTGTGTTCTGAATTGAATGGAAACAATGTTAATTATTTGCATTATAGATCACTTTGGTTTATTTCATATTATGTAGTAAATTTTATTGCGTTTAACTGAATAAATGTCCTTGTATATACTATTTCCTGTTGTAATATACAATTTATTATTTATTTATACTTCACTGTGATATCGTTCCTATTATTTAACCATGGGTGTTATTTTCATATTTAATTTTTACAAAATGTTTTAAATATTCAACAATAATCTATTATTGAAAAGATTTCAAACAAACAAATTATCAATGAAAAGGAAATTATAAATAATAAATAAATATTCAATCAAATTTATTTGAAACAATAAAATAACCCATGATTAACGAGATATTCAGCAGCTGTATTATTCGTCAATAACTGTAACATAATGAATGAGCGTCTCTTTTCCTTTATTTATTTAATATTTTTTAAATCATCATTTGTTTGGATTTGGAAAAAATCGTTTATTTAACGTCAACTGTAGGTGACTATGATCAATTTAAAATAACTAAACTAAAATTTGGTTATGTTATGGCAATTTCAAATTTCATTTTAATTTCTCACCTTTCATTCTGTGAGTACCAAAGGAGCAAAGAATGATTTTTTTTAAATATCGCTTTGCTATCAGAAAAAAGAGAGAAGAAACACATCCGGAATTAAGATTGAAATATTTTTTTTAAGTCTATGAAAACGGGTAAATTATATTACGATTGTTAATCAAGTTGCTGTATAAATGACGTCCTTAGCTTGGTATACAGTTATGTACGTACACCTTTAAAGCAATGTTTTATAATTAACACGATAACGAGCATAAAGAAGATGGTACTATCGTAGATAAATAAAGGATTAACGTACACACTGTTCCGTAGTGTACTATCAGTACACATCAATATGTCACAAACAACTCTGCCATGCGACGTACATTTAAACCAAATCTGATTTTGTTTATTTAATATATAATTCCCACACATTACCATAATCGTCTGGATTTGAATGATCAACACTTACAGCATCCCCTTATATCCCGGATTTTCCTACAGATTATCATCATGACGGCTACCCGTGTTCATTTGTATTTGACACTCAAGACAGGTAAGGTCATCTGTATCAAGTTTAATGATTTTGAAAAAAGTTGCAATGCAAAATTTATGTTTTTTACAAATAATAGCGATAAGAGGAGAAACCTGAGCGTTTGTCCCGAACAATGACAATATAAACAGGGCCTATCTAACAGGAAATCTCCCCGCTAGGTCTGACATTGGGGCTGGGTAAGTTAAGGACAGGCAAGTACACTTAAACCTAACACGGGAGTCTGTTGTTGTATATCTGTTGTGTATGTTCTTTTATTTAATGTTACAGGTAATAATTTTCTTCGTCACTTTCATGTTCCTTTTTATCCTCATAAAATTTGTTCTATGCTTTCACTAAAATGACAAGATTTTAAATAATTAACCTACACTCATCAAGTGTAAACAAAATCTCAAGCAAGTAACTTTGAGCATACGGCGATTATATAGGTAACTAGGAGGTTTTGAGCGTCCTGGTTTTTAATCTTATCTTAGTTTATTTGAGCTAAAATTAATCATAAACCTTGTTCATCAATAAGACACAAAAACAAAATGCTTTGCAATTGAACAATCTGAACAGTTGATAATTATCTTTTTTATTTATGTTAGAAAATATGACAAATTAGAGTAAAGCATTTAGGCTAGTAATACAACCAAACCTTAGTACACATTGTAAATTACAATAACGTGGACAATGCCATGCTAACAATGCTGTTTACAATGCATTATAAACATTATTACGTACCAGGATAGTCGTCCGGAGCCTCTCTGATCTTGCTAGTATCTAAGTATTGTTTGGCCTCAGGAAACATGCTGACGGTTTCGGGGTTGATCTGAAGCAGTCCACTTTGTCCATACAGCATCCCAAGCTCGCGAGCTTCATTCTCCTCTTGCGCCTGTTGACGCCGAAGCGCTACTTGTGCCGCCATCACGCGTTGTCTTTCTGCAATTAGGGTGCATTTGGCGCACACACAGTCTCTCCATCGACAGTACCGCTTGTGACCCTTGAGTGCGGATACGACTCCGTGGTTCCGACATCGGGCACATTTTGGTGTCCTCGGGTATCTATCTGCCGCTCGCATGAACATTCCGTTTGCTCCATCACTTTTCTCATCATCCGAACTCATTGTGTTTGTATTGAGAATATAAACTTATTAGAATGTCAAAAATATATACTTTATAATAGATAGTGTTAATGATACAGAGTTTCAGTCATAATCAGCAATAGTATTCCTGTTAAGATTATTTAAGTTTGTGACAAGACCACCTCCGCTCTATACCTTTTCTTGTCATAGACTGAGGTCTTCTAAGAGAACCTCAACTTTTCACTTGTGTCAATTACGTTCGCTATTGATTAGAGGGACGACACATATGGAGCCTGTCGTCTGGCGGTGGGGTGTTGGATGATGGCTGACAGCTCGAGCGTAAAGACCCGCCCACCCACCATAATTTGTTTACAATTCCGATTGCCTTTCACCCAAATATCATTTTTGTGGCCAGCGGATTGGTCGCTTAGTTTGTGTTGTAAACAAATCAGTTTTTATTGTATGAGCATACAGGTAACAGAAGTTTGATAAAGGGAAAGCAAACAGAGGTACACGTTATGCTCGCGATATTTAAAGGTAAAGAACCCAAAGCGACCGTTGTTGTACTGTTGAAGAATTAATTACGACGGACTTTAAACGGTGGGAGATTCGTTGTAACCGCAGACACCTTGTGTGTGTTTGCTTACATCATAACACATTGATTTTCTATTAATCTTAATTTATTAACAGTTTCATTATTCTATTATCTCCGTGATTTGTTTTATCTATTTGCATTATGTGGAATTAATATTGTATAATACCGTATATCATATATAATAACAACAATAAAATGTTCCATATCTGTTTTACATTTATTCATTTATTTTCAGTTATAACTACTTCTGGAAATTTACAAGAAAAATTTGTTTTAGCATATTTTTTATTTTCAGATGCTTTTTACCATAAACTTAAAGAAAGAGCAAATATACATCAGAAGTTTCATATTGATGTAGTTTTGTCCTTGCGTCATCTAAATTTAAACTGATATCTTGTAGCTTGTACACACGTGTACGTAATGATTATATGTATGTATATGTTAATAACTTTGCCATCAATCAGATATTATACTTTATGCATACGGTGGGGATAAGTAGGAAATGATAAGTATACTCCATTATCGTTCCTTACCTGCTATATCTGTTTTCCTACATTGTTACTGGTCGTAATTTAGCCCCGTGCAGTTTAACCACAGATCTATATCTGTACTCCTACATTGTTACTGATCGTAATTTAGTCCCGTGCAGTTTAATCAGAGATATCTATCTGATCATCATCATCATCATCATATGTTTATGTCCTCAAAACTGAGATACATTTACATCGAAATCAAGGAAGGGTAATATAAAGTACATTTAGTACTGATATGTTCTATGTGCATACATGTTTAACATACTTACTCCACCGTATGTATCAATTGGCATATATCAATGTATAATACTGTACAATTATATTGATATTTCGTTATGGTTAAATTATTATGTATGTAAAGCTAGGTTAATGTTTATATTTACTGCCGTGTCTTGATCAAACCTTACTTATGTCTCAAAGCATTAATCACAGATGTATTTTTAATGTGTGATGTGATAAGGTGATATTTGCCCTGTAGTTTTAATTCCCTTTGTGAGATTTCCAAAATCAAATTATCAATTAATTTGAGAATAAGCTTTAATGAAACGCTCTTTAGACGTCATTAAAGAGCGATTAACGATTATTTCAGCAACCTAATACCCAGGGTTTTGAATGTATGTCAATAGGACATCATTTCATCGTAGGTATTATACACGAATATGATAGGTATGCTTACATTTTTAAAACAAATACTTATATTAAATGAATTTTACATTGAAACGAAATTTTACTTCATTAATTACATTGTACACTCACAGGTAGATTGTTCCCACAAAACAGTGATTTATTAACTGTGAATCGAATTACCTTTATTGTATAAAATAACACAACATCACAACCATAATTATTTAAATACACTTACAATCCATAACAAAACATATCTTTATATCAAAACGTTCAATAAAACGTGTGCTACGTCCCATCCCTTATCATCAGTATTAATATCTACACTCTCATAAGGTATAAACAAAACACAGTAACTTACACAAATGTTGCAGTTGTTCATTAAAGCTGAAAAATGATATCAACTACAAGTATATCTTTATTAGTTTAACAGGATAGGATGGTCAAATGATAATTGTTAACTAATCCCTGTATTAAACAGGTTAAATAATCACTGTATAAAACAGGTTAAATAATCACTGTATAAAACAGGTTAAATAATCAATGTATAATACAGGTTAAATAATCACTGTATAACACAGGTTAAATAATCATTGTATAACACAGGTTAAATAATCACTGTATAACACAGGTTAAATAATCACTGTATAACACAGGTTAAATAATCACTGTATAACACAGGTTAAGTAATCACTCTATAACACAGGTTAAACATATCTTTGTTTCTTATTATCATTTTGTTTATAAATTGAAAGATATGTTTTTCTGGTGCATACGATTATTTTACCTAAAAATCGTATTCTACCACTACTACTTTACACATGACTAGAAGAAAGCTTACCATTTACTTCATCATTAAACCCCATTTAATAGAAACGTCTCTAGTTTTACGTAATGAAGCTAGCTCAGTCAGATAGGGTTAAGCTAATTGCGGTTGTATAACGTGTATCTGTTAAAGAGGCGTGGTGTACGTCGGTGGTTTGAGGTATTTTACGGTTGACTGAACACGACATAACGCCGAGTGTGCCTTACATGTGATCTGTACATAATCCTAGCCTTGGCTTAACAGTTCCACATGAAAATAATTGAATAGACATCTATTCGATTCACTAATTACAAATAATGAAAATGCCCTCCCCGTAATTATGGCATGGTCACGGATGATATGTGACACGCGATAAGGTCGTTATGACGTGATGAACGGCTCATACGGGTAATCTCGTCGTGTCTGATTGGATAATATTACCCACAGATTAAGGAGGCATTCACATAATTTACTGAATAAGTGTTGATAATTCCTTTTGAAATACATAATGCATATTTGGTATTGCACGATGAAATGTAATTTGATGTGGATCTCTCACTGTCAAATGTTTTGCTGGATGTCAATGAAGTAGTTTTGATGCATACACTTGTATGTATCAAAAATTCAATTTGTTTTTATAAAATCATTAGGTCAGATTTATTTAAGCAGACTGATAATGTTCTATCTTTTTTTGTTTTTGTTATGTTTCATTGCGTTGCCATGAAAAGAAATATCGATGTTATTAATTTTGGGGAAATTGTTTAGCATATTCGTCTGATGTATCAGCTATGCAATACATTAAAATTATTTGCATTTTAGATATTCACTGAAACAACAAATTCCTATTTTTAATCATAAACAAATGCTATTACAACAAACCTATTTTCCTAATTGAATATAAATAATTACATTGCTATGTTTTAAAAAAATAAATAATAAGCTTGTCTATAAAATGGACATTAGATTGACAAATCAAACAGTTTTTACCATTTTTAATTGAAATGTCTCAACGCATTTCTGGTTTTCTCATACGAAGATATTTTTCACAGCCCCCGGATGTCCGGTTTATTCCATTATGCTGCATCATTAAAGCGTTTGAAACGATTGCATTCATATGAAAGAAATGTGGTTTGTTATATCATCAAAACGTTTGATTCTGATACAAGGAAACGCTTTACTGATAAATTGAGTTGACATTTGTACAAAAGACGATCATTGGTCTGTAATACTCTCGAATTAGATTCAACTTGAGGGGTTTTGATTATTTCGTGATCTGTGAAATAATCACCTTTAGCCAAATGGAAAAGAAGAAGCCGATTTGTGTCTCTCATTATAACACAGGGACACCTCCTAAGAATGAATTTCCCGAATTAATGAACCCTGTTAAAATGCGAGAGGAGGAGCGTGCGCCCTACAATCCCAGTCCTTCCCGTGGTATCCGACTTGTCATTAATTAACAGGTCTCCAATGACCCTGCTACTACCAATAGAAGGCCAATATTGGCCATAGCATTGTGCTTTGTCGAACAGATGTATTTTTCATTTATCATTCCGAAAAATCTAGTTTGTAAAACATGATCTTTTAAACAAAGTCTTTTATTAAAGTTTCTTTCTGATAGCATTCGTCATCTACCTCAGGCAATACAGCACGTAGACCAAGTCAAGTGCAAGACATTGGATTTCACGTGCATTGATCAGCGCTAGCAGGTGACCGCTAGTTCAAGTGTAAAAAGATAATTAAATTGAAATAACATTTATTTAGATAATTGCTATTGTTGTGGTCTGTTGTACTTGTTTACCATTATAAGAAAGCACGAGATAAAATGTAGATGTTTTGTTCAGTGTCGTGGTGTTAATTAAATTTTCTGTATCATAAATCATATTTTTTTATGACAACTATTCCAGCTATCTAGTCCGTTCTTAGTACGTCGCTCCCGCTCTTTGAGCAAACAAAATATCCTAATAACAGCAATAAGTGGGGAATGGTAATGATTGTATAATTGTTTCTATTGACGGTAGCATTAATATTATTTTTAAAGGCAGCGTTATCCGAGTTGCATTAATAATGAGACAAAACTGTTCTAATGACGTGTTTGAATATAAGGAATAAACATTTACAGTTACTTTTACAGAAAATTCAAAGTTTTGCGTGTTTAAGAAAAATAACCGATTTCCCCGACTGGAGTTGATCAACAACTCACGTCAAACAGTATCCTCGTTAATGTCTACATGTATGTGTATGTCGACTCAACAAGTCACATTTTAGCAATTTTCCTTTTTATATTTTTTATTATTTTTTGTAATATAACTTTTGTGTGGAGATACTTTATTTACTTATTGGATGAAACGTCTTTTGCATTCCAGAGCAGATTTTATTCGTTATTAAGTGTAGCTTGTTTTATATTGACATGCTACAGACAAAGGAACCAATGCCTTTGCTACTTTGCGCCTACACGATAACGACAAGCACACCATACTGTCAAAACATACATACACAAAGAAAACAACTTCATACTTGATAAACTCAATTTCTTGTCAAACAATACAAAAAAAATATTTGTAGTTTAAGTTCAAACAAGGACGGAGGATAATGATGATGATGATGATGATGATGATGATGACGATGATGACGATGATGATGACGGTAACGTGTTGGTGAACAATGATGGCAGAATAACGAAGTTCAACTGTACTCATTGTTCAATATTTCTCATTTTATGACAAAACAAACTTCTGATGTGCCATGAGACTTCTTGACTCTAACGAATATTAAAAGAGTATTGAAATGAAAATAGATATTTAGCTTCGATGATTAGTTGAAAATAAATAATTGTTTTATGATAAGTAATATAAAAAATATTGTAATTTTTCACTCTGTTGAAATTCTTAAATTTCTTTAGATAAGGTTGTATATGCCTTAAATCTGAATTTGACAACGTATCTCATTGATACCAGAGTATACTGTATGTAAGTCAAAACTATTTCATATCAGGCAGGACCACTTGGTCCTCTCCACAATGTAGATGACAGAACACATTATAGATATTAGAGGATTTATTTGTTTTTAATTTATTAAAATCAAAATAATTAGTTATGTCTTGTACCCAACTCGATTTTACAAGAAAGTAGTGAGGT
>JAUMHH010215835.1:0-10877 GCA_032359455.1 Chlamys rubida | reverse complement strand
TATATATTGTACCAGTAGTACAACTGTATATATTGTACCAGTAGTACAACTGTATATATTGTACCAGTAGTACAACTTTATATATATTGTACCAGTAGTACAACTGTATATATTGTACCAGTAGTACAAATATATATATTGTACCAGTAGTACAACTTTATATATTGTACCAGTAGTACAACTATATATATTGTACCAGTAAAACATTTCCCAATAACTGAAATATCAAAATGGAAGCTGTTAATATCGTGTGGTTTGATGCAAAATCCTATTTCCTTCACTGAATGTTCCTTTTTCTGCGTCTAATTAGTATATATCTGGGTAACAGTAACAATCCATTCCACCGAGATACACGTGATTTACAGTAACAGAAATAGACTTGTCATTTTGCCATATTAATAATTTTGATCCACAATTCTAGGCTTATCTCCATAACTGTACAATAACTAAAAAACAAATATCACTGACAATACTCTGTTTATAATATAGCTTCAAATAGACAGCAGGAATAACGACACAACATACACAGCATGTTTGTATTGTGTTGTTTGAATAGTCAACATTGTTCTGACGAGACAAATCTAGTTTGTCAAAAAACATATTTCTCCGGGTCCAGTTTTGTCGGTTTAACTTTTTTACTTACCATAATACTCGTATGGCTGAACTAGTGTGTTAACTTGTGCCTTTCACCAAGGCGTCCGGGGTTCGATTCCCCGATCGGACGTGAAAAGGTATGGGGTCACCTGCCCGACCTCGTGAGTTTTCTACGGGTACTCAGGTTTTCTCCCACAGTAAGTCCACCCACTCGCTAACATCAGGGCCAACAAGAGTGATTGGTATAAGTTGTAAAAACTTGTTTCATAATTGTTGTTAAATAAATAAAGTTTATATATAACTTGTACATGTACTACTGAAACTCTCATTCCCTATATCTAATGTGTTCAGTGTACACACAACCTGAATTCCAAGAAAATTGGTCAAAATATCACCAAGTAACATAGTTAAATCTAGTGAGTGAGTATTACAGAAATATTGTATTCAATCTTGACATTACATAACTTTACTTTCTTCACTAATGACACATATCATCCAACATATTTCAACTACTACATGCTGCCTCTAGACAGAAGCCAACAAACTGGGGTTACCCCAAATCCTGTGACCTCAGGAGCAAGTCATCACAACCTAGTAATGGCTTACTTATTACTTTGATAATTTCTGCAATAAATTGAAAATAGAAAATATTATCAGTTCCATTACATTTATAATAAAGTACAATCAAGATTATTACTTTTGTATTGTGATTCTTTTCTTTCAATATATGCATCAACAGTTTATGAAAGAAAGAAATGAAAATAACAAGTGGAATGTCTATTTGATTTTGATAGAGGAACAAATTGACTAGACAGTAGACAAGGTTGTATACAGAAACCACGACTTAACACGGGCAAGATCTCGCGTTCAGAAGGAATGTCTGTTCCGGTTACCGCCCCCCTCCAAACTTTATTGCTGTAGTTAGAACACCTTTGAAGAACGTAAATGACTTTCAACTGAAGCTAAATCATTACATCAAAAGGAGTTAGTTCTGACAGGACAAAAAAATACCTCTATTAGAGGACAAGTCAATCAAGGGTCTGTACGTACGTGTTCCTCTATCAGACGATCCGAGTGCATACAGGCACATCTACAGGCACATCTATTAGAGCATATAAGCCAATCAAATGAAGACGGATCAAATGGGGAAAGGAGGGAATAGCGAGGAGAAAAATATTACATTATACTACTGGTAAGCTTTTTTTTTTTAAATTATCACATAAATTGTTACATTATCAGGAAATCTGTTTTTCAAACATGAATGTTTTAAACCTGCGATCATGCCAGAGGTCCACACAACCACAGTACATATGCATGATAAAAGACCAAAGGCATATATTTCTTTTACTAGCAATATATATATCTATCCCAATACACTCTCATATTCTGCTCATGAACTACCCGTATATCACAATGTCTCTAAGAGAGTCATAATTTCTGGCTTCAATATTGCACTCCCTGGCCCAGCACCCTGCTGAGCCTTGAGATCGGCCACCAATGTCTGGTCCAAAGTGAAGGTCACCACCACAGCAGGCACTAGTCCAGCCTCTGCAAATGTGTTATCTTCATCAAGTTTCTGACCAACAGACAAAAGCTGAAACGGTATCCAATCAGTTGCTAAATTTTCTCTCACAAAAGAGAATAACGCAGAGACTTTTTCTTGTGCCTTAAATGTCCCTTGCAACAACACACCATCTGTCAATCGGACTCGAATAAGAGTGAAGCGATACTTTCTTAATTCCCGTAATTCGTCCCTTTCTCGCATGGCTTTGGTGCGTAACATGCCAAGTTTTTCAACTGCTTCTTGTCGTCTCTGATGTTCTTTCTTGATCTCCTCAGGATTAACATTATAGAATTCATTTGGAATGTCGAATTTGGAAGCCTGTTGCGAGGGGTGGTACACTTTCAAAGCCCGGTCCAGCTGAGGTTTGATTGGCTCTGCGGCTAACAACACTTCTTTCAGGCCAGTAAGTCTCTCCGAATCCTGTGCAATAACTTCATCCATTACATAAAAGCTTTCCTCAGTGCTATTCACCAGCTGAGACACAATATGAAAACCTGCAGCTTGTAGGAACTCGTTACTTCCCTTTAACGGATCTATTTTCTCTGTGAATGCTTTAGTCGTCAATCTGATCTTTCGATATTTCTCCTCACCAGGATTTGCTATAATATTACCTAGAATTTTAACCAGAGTTTCAATACAAATCCCTACTTTCTCTTTATCCTTGTTGAGTGAATGAATCATTAGGGCAGAAGTCATTTCTGGCTCCTCCCCGATTTGCTTTAAGAGGAACTCTTCAATGTAGTTGTCAATTTCATTCTTGGGAAGAACTGCAGGGCCGATGTCTGGACAGGTATAAAGAATCTGGGACAGTACAGGAGCACTGTCTAGCTCTACCTTCACTGGACCAGCTCGGGCTGCCTCACCCGCTGCTATGGTCTGCTCCTGTTGTCTGAGCTCAGCCTCCATCTCCTGCTTCATCTTAGCCCTCTGAGATACTGCAGCTGAAGAAGTAAAATTTTATATTGTTACACACTCGTACTAATTACTAGGGTGATTTTTGTATTGCAGAATTGAGTACTGAATGCATATTATTATAATTTTTGGAGGGGGTGGGGAGGCTCAATCTATTGTGAAATACTGCCCTATCATGTTATTTGTACAACTTCAGAAAATTTGAAAGTACAAATTCTAGATTATATGACTAACTATTGCACAGGTTAAATTGTGACCCTATGCTTGACTCAGTTAAAGGACATTGATTAAACTCATGCAAATCGTGATATATGAAAGCTCATTGTATTAACAGTTGTGGTCCAGACAAGAATCGAGGTAAGGGGACAGACGTGCTACATAATTTATTGTTTCTGGTATACCTGACTTCCTAGTGTTTTGACCTTGAGTTCTTAGCAAGGCAGCTTCAGCAGCCTTTTGTGCCTCTCTGGAGGTTTCTTGTCGAGGCACAGATCGGACAGGTTCCCTCGTCACTGTACGGGGTGTTGGCTGACTCTCCTCACTAAGACGATGGCCATCTCCAGCTCTTTTAAAGGTGACATTAAGTTTTCTCTTTTGAAAAAATCTTTTGATTGCAGCCATTTTTGTAAGATGTTAGACAGGACAGAAAAGGAAGTACGGTATTACTGTCTTTCCAAATTGGGTTGAAATGGAAACTGTTCAGCAAGGTCTGAAAAAACAACAGGGTTTTTAGATTTTAAAAGATGACCAGGCCTACACTTCAATGTCAATAATACAAATTTCATTAAAAACATCTCATTAGACCTTAACATATAATATTAGGTTTCATGTCAGACTATTTAAAACTTTTAGGATATGTCAGGGCTGTCATTAGACCCTCGAGAGATTCTGTTTGACTTTCCAAAATGAGCTTCGACTCTTTGGTGTAAAAGGACATCTATTTGACATGTTTTGATTCTCCAAAATTCAAAGAAACTGAATTTGGTTTATGAAAGTGTTTGATATCCAAGGTCAACTGAACGCACTGACTGTACGTTAGGTGAATTCTTTTATTTATGAACAATATTTACTGTGCATTATTTAGTTTTGCAGAACTGTATAACTCCTGTAGATTCAAGAATCATAGTTAATTAAACAAATTGTTTCAAGTATTTGAATGGATTATTTCAAATAGATGCTGTCAGTGATATTAGAATTTCAGTCACCATAGAGTAAAGTTCTCCAGGTGCTAGAAATATCATGGAAAATGTGAAAAAACATTGGTAACAGATATGGGTCACGATGTTCTGACAAAATGTTACAGGAGAAAGAGAAATGCAATGTCCAGACTTGGGTCTGAACCTGGGCCCCTCCTATATAAACTCTATATGGATACTCGACCAAATTGAGCTAACTCGCTCAAAAACTGGTCCACAACAATCGACCCTGACCAGTTCCGCTACATTCCTCCCTCCTTGACCCTGAAGATAAAAATATTTACAACCAAGGTTTGGTTATTCCCTTGCCAATGCTTAAAACAAGGGATAACAAGCTCGCCAATGTTGTAACAGAAGAAAGAGAAATGCAACGGCCAGACCATGGTTCGAAACCCGGAACCCTCCGAACTCTATGGTTGCCGACAATCGACCCAGTCCAGTTCTGCTACACAAATTTCACATGAAGCATTCTTCTGGTAAGGTGCATGGCTCAGATGTAACCTGCTTAACTATTTCTTGTTTCTGATCAGTAGATTGTTAGCTTAATGAGTAATTGTCACATTTCCAATGTGCATATATATATATCACCATGCATATTTAAAGCTTTTACAGTTTTCTCAATATTAATGGACACTAGATGAGTTGGGGTATTTAGTTACTATTCCATTATTGGTGACATGTCATAATATGGATTTGAACAACGGTCCTAAAATCAAATGTCACCTTTCCGACTAAAACAATATTGTCATTCAATAAAATGTTTCACCGATGGTCATACATTACATTGCTCTCAAAACATGATGACCAAACTGCCTCCACTTCTATCAACTTTGAGTACAATGGATGAGCCCATGACAAATTTCCTACACTGACATGTGTGTCATGATGAAATACCTTAATATAGTGATTAGCTTAACCTAATATACTGTTAGTGTTATTACATCTGGGATGAACTAGCTATAGGGGAGCGAGTCTACATAATTGTAACTTTATTATTTAACAAGCACTCTTTACAGTGACTAATCTTCCAATTAACTCGAGTTTCCTCTGGTCCCAAAACAAGACTTTTGACATTTTGACTGGTGTTAGGACCAGAAAAGTTCTGCTGTAGCCCACAGTGAATGACAATGCATATGCATCTCCAATTATATGTTACACACCTTTCTTGTCAATCTTTGTACATATCCTTGTGCCATAAACTGACCAAGCTATGGCTATTAGAACGGTGTTAACAACCAACCAAATCAGTAGCAATAGTAGTATTTGGATTTGAACGTCGTCTGTATCCAAAGTTATGGATGTTCGGGCACTGAACAAGCCGCTTATGTCGTTGCAAAAACCTAGAATTATATTCCACGACGAACCCAGAAAAGTGGTCGCACTAAATTCCACACCGTTCATTAGAATTGATGGTTAAATGAAACCACAGAAATACCAGTTAGATCAATAGACAATCTCTTGCAATCGTTAAAAACGTCACCCCGGGATATCATCCACTGCCGCATACGGTACAGTACAGTAACGTTAAAGATTTACGAACGTGTCTCCAATCAGGGGTCGCAACTCTGATTAATTTCGACAATGGATAATTTAATAAATGTACTCATCTTTGTAAATTTTATCAGCACCTTTATTTCATAAATTTCAATTTAGTTTTGATGTAATGATAACATAACCAACAATGACCTTAGAGTTCTAAGGAAACTTCTCAACACGAAATTGTGTGCAATGAATTTAATAACGACTGTATTTGTCGGGTTACGGTATGTCAGCGGAAGTAACAGTTGGAAGTTGTTGTTGACAGTTTGTGTATAAGCCCAGGACCCACACGAACAGGTGTATTTTTCTGCAAAAGATGAAACCTTAGCAACGATTTAGTGGGATATAGAATAGTTGGACATCCATGATTCATCAGTTTCCGTACGATTGATAAACACACGGCATAAAATAGTGTATTCTTGAAAACCAACACGTCATCACATTGCAAAATGAGTACAAAATAAGTTAGGTGGTGAACTTGAGTCCAGTTGGCCTTATATCCTGGAATATGTGACTTGAAATATCAGTATCCATCCATCAATAGGACATGTCATGAATTTCCATCGAAAATAACACAAAATAGAATATAGATGGTAATGAAATCAGTTACAAAAATGAAGTTTGAAGGGCCAGCTTCATTGTTTCATTTAATGACCGTCTTCTTCCTACTGTCATGTTTGTCGCCTGCTTTCTGTGCTCATGCAGACCCTGTAAGACAAGTGGACTCCCGAGATTCAGCTTATTTTCAAATGAAACCAGCAACTGATGTTACTCTTCCAAGACAGATTCACATTGCGTTTGGTATTGAGCCGACAGACATTACAATACTTTGGGCAACGGAGAAGGCAGACCAGTCCATTGTTTGGTACTATCCACAAAATCGACCGGGGAGCACAATTACGGTTGACGGAAAATCAGTCACATTTGAGAACAACACGGACGGATGGAAACATTTACACCGAGTTGCCATACATGGCCTTGCACCAGGCATTCTGTACTTCTACAGTGTTGGTGGTGGTATCCAGTCACTAAGGAGCAAGTTCTTCAGCTTCAGAGTCCCGTTTAAATACGAACCACATACCTACATGGTATTTGGAGATCTAGGGACCAGAAGTGCAAATCTTCAGTTCTTAGTTCATGAGTCGAGAGCAAGAAACTATAGTGCTATTTTTCACGTAGGGGACATTGCCTATGATTTAGGTAGAGATGGTGGTAAAGTTGGGGATAAATTTTTGAATTTAATCCAGTTGATGTCGGCAAACACTCCCTACATGACAGTGCCAGGAGATCATGACTTGTTTCAGGATGACCAATATAGATACAGATTTTCTAATCCCAACGCAGACTGGCCGATGCAAATGGATCAACTGTGGTACAGCATAGACATGGGGAAAACTCATTTTGTGTGCATTTCCACTGAAATATTTTTCACTGATAAAGGAAATGAAGAAAGATTTATGAAGTGGTTACAACATGACTTAACAAAAGCCAATGACAACCGGAGTAATTTCCCCTGGGTTGTTGTGATGGCCCATCGACCAATGTACTGCTCTGTGGACGATACCAGGGAAGATTGTAGAAAGCCAGATTCTGTTGTAAGGCAAAATCTGGAAAGTGTTTACTCTCAGTTTGGTGTGGATGTCGTGTTCAGTGGACATAATCATATGTATGAGAGAACATGGCCTACATACCAGAACAAAGCTGTGGCCCTCAATTACATTAATCCATTGGCCCCAGTTCACATCATCGTTGGATCTTTAGGGAACCAGTACCTGACAGAGTATATCTCTAAAAGTGGAGGGGGTTGGTCTGCTTTCACAAAGTCTGCAATGGAAATGGAAATTTACGGTCGTCTGACTGTCTACAACTATACACACCTGTATTGGGAGGCCAGATCAGCCATGGATAACAGTCTTGTGGACAAAATGTTGATAATTCAGAGAGTTCACGGACCATTCTTAAATCCTCAGGTCTATATCCCAGACCCACTGGGAGAGGCTGGTAAAGCCTGGAGAAATAAAAATGGAGCCACTGAAGATGATGGCTCACTGATCAACTTAAACTTTTTTGTAGTTTATGATGACTACAATACCCGAGTTACCGTCCTCTGTTTTACCTCAGTAATCTTACTTATTGGAGTGTGTCTGAGGAAAAAAATTATCAACTTTTTAAGGTTTTGTTGTCTTAAAAATGATAAATGTAACAATAATATCACATGACTATATTCATGTGTAAGACAAAAGAAGAAATATGTTCACTAGAGTAAATGTTTTGGCTCATGTAGTGCCTTTTTCCCATTTGAGTCTTTCACCTTGTAATATACATTTGTAGCTGCTTTAGCTTTTAAAGTATCACAGGTAAAATTCACCAGAATGTCTTACTTATAATGATTGATTTTCAATTAGAGGTTTACTTAATATTTCATTGATAAAATGAAATTTTGCCTTGTGTAACATTACATAATTAACTGTTAAGATTTTAGAAATGTTTTTGTCCCATACAAAAATGTTGCAGTTGGTCATAAAAATGATAAGTCTATCTTGGTCTTTCCGTCCTGATATTGTTCATGTAACATATCTATCTCTCTTTCCAATACAAGAGAATATTGAAGGGTAAGGATATATATGCTACCTTACACTTCATTTTATTAGAATTAATTACCTAACTTTACTTTAGTCCCATATTCAGCCGATAAGATCCTCAACCCTTTTAAGTGCTCTTTATCTGGATTTTTTCTTCTTCTGGTTTTGGGGTCTCATTTCTGAGAAGAATATTGTCCATCATAGCTAATTTAAGAATTTTGAAAGGTTCTGCAGTCACAATTGCCTAAAATCGCTAAGTGCACAGTGCACTTATTCATAAAATATATCGGTGACTTTTGGGACACAGATATTTGAGTTTCGGACTCATGCTTTTCCTGTGCGACTCCCCCACACTTTGAGCCCACTGTATCTCTAGTATTGGTATTGGGATTCATCAACATTTTGATAATGATGTTCAGGACTCTCTCAGAGAAATAAATCCCACAAAAATCTCTAGAATATAGAAACATGTTGTAATAAGGTGGCATGCATCCTTTACTAGAATATTTTGTCACATTTTTGCATTTTTAGATGTACATACCAGTAATGTAAATAGTACTTATAATAACTTGGAAATATTGTCAAATCTTTATATATATATGTAAATACAACTGAATCGTCTGAATAGGTTTTGATATCTATTTCTGGGTATGCTGCACTTTTAATGTTATAAATGATATGATTTGACATGAACAGAACTTTACATATGTTATAAACATTCCATTATTTAGACAGCTTTATGCTTAAGCATGGACAGGTTTACCGGTAATTAAATACATAGTATTGTATTTGATGTAAATAATTGGCATTCATTTAGATATTTTGTTAATTTTTATTGTAAAATTCAATATAATAGATTACTAATGATAAGTTCATATATATATACATGTATATATTCATACCAGGAAGCAGACCAGGAAGCAGACAATCTACATACTACACATAACATCTGATAATGACTTTATTAGAAAGTGAAGCATATGATTTTCAACAATAAATTTCTCTTACAACAGTACATCTGTGTTGTGACTGACTTCTATACCTACTGCTGAAGTAATGAAGCTTTACATATTTCACCTCCACTGAGTCAGTTCTTACAACCACACTAGACATTTGTTCTCCATCCTAATTACGTAAAATCAGGGATCGACTTACACTAGTCCTCTAGTCCTGGACTAGTAGATTTCAGTAAGGACTCCTAACCTAACTAGTCCTTCGGTCTTGCAAAACAAATGTGATCAATTACAATATCATTTGATTGATTGATTATAGAATTTCAGATTCTGTGAATATTCCTTTTGGAAAAGTGCTTGAAATACAAATGAATTCTTCTTCCTTTATGAGCAACAGAACTCAAAAGATTGAGTGCATTTGTTGCTGAGAATTATCAAATTTTTCTTAAAAACTCCATACAGGTGCTCTTTACAGTAGTAGTTATAAAAATTGTCTGTCCCTTACAGTCAATTCATTTTTCGCTCTGGAGGTGTTTTGATCCTTAAAAGAAATGTTGGACTAGTTAAATATTCGTCCTTTGGACTATCTAAGTGGAAAAAACTAAGTGTCTAACCCTGAATATACAGGAATGGTGTGAACATTTTCAGATGTAAAGTTCTAGTACAGGTGTAAATATTAGTAACAAAGTACCTCTACGTCATCAGTTCTAGTTCTAGTGATAACAGAACAATTAGAACAACCTAACAGTCAAACTACAGGAATTTTATTTCAACCTCAAGCAACTGGAGTAACGTTTGGTCAAATAACACAATGTTCTGTAAGTCGCTAGTCAAGAGGCTAGCATTACATTCAGACAAACATCAAGGTACATATCTGAAAGATAGAAAGTGGCCATCTAAAATGATCTGCCAGGAACAGAAGATGCTTGATTTGATTGGGGCGTCTCTCTCTCCACCTTTGACCCTCCATAAAAAACCTACCAGTACTATACTGGACCATCTCTCCCTCCACCTCTGACCTTCCTTAAAGAAACCTACAAGTACTATATTGGACCATATCTCCCTCCATCTCTGACCCTTCGTAAAGAAACCTACAAGTTCTATATTGGACCATCTCTCCCTCCACCTCTGACCTTCCGTAAAGAAACCTACAAGTTCTATATTGGACCATCTCTCCCTCCACCTCTGACCCTCCGTAAAGAAACCTACAAGTTCTATATTGGACCATCTCTCCCTCCACCTCTGACCTTCTGTAAAGAAACCTACAAGTACTATATATGAGTTTGTTATCCCCACCCAATGAACTTGGCAGCGTTAGGATAAAGCAAAAAGGTTCTGTTAATTAGTCTGTCCTTCTGTCCTAACATCTGTCCAGTAGCATTTCTCATAACTCAACAAGAGTACCGCGGGGCGGAACAAAATACGCCCGTCGAATGCCATATATAGTGTTATATACTTAATTACATTGAAATAAGATCTGCATCATTCTAAGAGTGGTTTGCTGACATGCTATAGAAAATGTAGGAGAAAATCTTCG
>JAUMHH010215802.1:0-12460 GCA_032359455.1 Chlamys rubida | reverse complement strand
CAATCAATACCTGCTCACAAGAGCAGATAACTCTGCAATACGAAAAGACGGAATAGTGGCAATGCCATATGATGGTAAATATTATCAGTTAACCTCTGGCTATGTAGTTGTGGTGTCTTTATATGTCCTGAAGTTCAAATACATCCTACATTGTGTTATAACAGATTTGTTAAATAAATGTTTTACGACCAAAACACATCAACATTTAACTGTAAATATCTATTTGCAACAGCTTTAAGTTAGACAATCGTCTCCCTCTGCTCCGGGCGTTCAATCGTCTCTCTCTGCTCCGGGCGTTCAAGATTAAATAAATCAACATCAAAACTAAATTCTCAGAGTATAGAATCATTTTTGTATCTACTTATATTTATCAGGACTTAAATGTTAATATTGATCTTAGTGGTCATAAACTTCACAGAAAACAACGTATTTTTTGTTTATGTTTGACAAATATTCTAACACATTAAGAATAATACGCGCAGCTTCTATTTGATTTATTAATATTTTTGGCACATCATATTACTGAATACAGGGGAAATTGTCTTGGTATACTGACCAATATCTATTTAGTCATACTGGAATTGGATTCGTTTTGCTGTGTTTCCATTTGAATTTTCTTTTGTGACAAAAAATGGCAAAAAAAAATATGATCAAAATAATATAAAGCCACAGTAGAATGAATTATTAACACATCCTGGACCTTGGTTAAGGAGCTTTGATTAAAACCATTGGACACGGGCCTTCATCGTGAAGTAATACAGACACCACACCCAAACACTCTCCCACGCCCCACCCAACCCCTGCTATCAACATTCCCGGATCCTTCCCTGACATGGAGTAGCTCAACACGTAATAGATATTAAAATTAAGCATGGAATAATTTAATCAAGATTCAGTTCAGTTCAATATAGCTTTTTAATACATTTATGTAGCATTCAAAACAAATTCAAGTATGATTAAAAACATTGTTGGGCATAGGGATGCGATATTTTTTTTCTGCATCATACAAGCGTAAATTATATGCTTAAAAAAATCGGAGAATGGGTTTTGGTATATTTCTAGAAGTCTGGGACTTAAAATAAAACGAATGTGGAAAAATGAAATGAATATTTATACGGACGTCACAGTTTTCATCAGTTCAGAATGTAGCAAAATGATTCGTCTGTATTTTAAATTTTAGGCCTAAAATCATGTTAGGTTATCAGTTCATACGGTAACGAATTGAAACGTCTGTATTTAAATTTTCTCATTTTATATGATAAAGAAAAGTGAACCAATGTTCTTGTTTTATTGTTTTCCCCGAAAGTTTCTTACTAAGATGTTACTCAAACAAAACAGGTGTACCGGGTTTCAAGAGTTATCTCTCTTGAAACATGCATTGCACGATTTTAGTGTGGACTAGCGGCGGGAAAAGTTATAAATGTGCGAGACAGTTCGGCAGTCGAAGCGCCGTCCTTTGATCTGCCACTACTAAACTTAAATGAATTTTGCAAGTTTACAAGAAAAGAAAAGGTAAGAGAATTAATTACTTTGAAAACCATGACCTACCGGTATATGTAAATGTGGGTCTGAAGACAGTGCGGTTATCAACATGCAGGTGATTGAGATACTTGACGGGTTAAATTTAAAGTGCCATCTCAAAGAAATGTCGTACCTCGATGGCGGTAGCATCACTTCCCGCCCCGCCTGTCACATTGTTCTGAAAGGTGTCTAGGTAATAAAGAATAAAGAATGAAAGGTTCCGTAATCAAAATTTGTCTGGGACTTGAAAAAACCTGGCTAAACTATGGGGGATGGGGGCAAATTGAAACTTGGGTCCAGGAATGTAGCAACTAGCATTGGTTGGGGGAGGGGGCAGGGGCAAAGGCTCCATATACCCCATCCTCTAATAGTTTCCTTCTGTCAGCAACTTAGTGTCAGGTCACCACCACTAGCTGTGTTTCTGTCTGACAGGCACTGAAGGTCAGAAGGTACAAGGTCATATTTACTGTAATAAAGGGTGTTTTTCATGTTTTTGTAGAATCACTTTCTCTCTAGCCAAGTGGTTGTAAGATTGAGCAGTATTTGAGCTACATTTATTAACAGTTGGGTATATTTTGGCTACTATTTGTTAGTTCTCTTTAAAACTACTTTAGATATATTCTGTGACGCTCACTTATAAATCTTATGATGTGTATGTGGCATGTGAGGTATTCCTGTGGTATAAGTTTGTCCGATATCAATTCACATAAATTGATCTACAATACAATATATATTTGTGTCTAAATATGTTTTTCTTTTGCTTTCTATTCATACGATAACCATCACGGCATTAAGGCAATTAGGTATTCATGAACATTACTTATCAGCTGTTTTATGATACATAGAAAATGGGGCTCATTTTCAGCAATTTCTCATCTAATTTTAATAATTCAGATAGAGAATTTTCATGCTTACAGTTGTGATAACATATATATTATTCTTCGTACAAAACATTCCCTCTTAAAATGAGTTATTTCCCTTTGTCCACAAAGCTCAGCTTTACACAGATGTGTAATATGTCTGATTTAATATTGTACAAAAATGATTTGCATGGACAGTGATTGAAAATAAACGGATTTTAAACGGATTTTAAATGGAGTTTTCATTATGAAAAGATAGCTAGGATTGATTAAAGTTTGATTGTTTTATTCACCTGAAGCTGTACAACTTACTGAGGTCTCTGCATGAAAAGTACTGGAACATGGCTGTATCCTGGGCAGGTTGGAGACGACATATATTCATGTGTATGTTTTAAATCTATGTAACCTTTTTCTGTATGCTGAAGTTATGAAATCTTGTTCCTCATTTCTGAAAACTTGCACTTGAAAGTGTTGGAGCTTTGCATGAAATGTGCTTGAATTTTGTACTAAAAAGTCTGTATAAATCATGGACAAAATTATGAATCTCCTATGAAACTTGACCAAATTCAAGATCCCTTTGCACATATAAACCAAATATTTATGGAAATGTTTTAAAAATAATAATGTTTTCTTTATCATAACTGCATATGATTGGATTATGGGATAATAAAAAAAAATTAACAAAAAACGCATCATTTGTTAATATGATAAACATGTATTATAACTTTCTTCCCAATTGATATACAATAGAAACATGCCAAGTTTTCATTAACTTTTTTTTCTAAATTTTTGGCATTTGTTTGTCGGTACAATAGCTAGAAATTATCTCATATCATGAATACGTTCCTTTCAATAAAATATACAGTAAAACCTCGTTATACCGCCACCTTCGAATTCTGTCCTATGATTTTGGCGGTATAACAAGTTTGGCAGTATATCGGGTTTACCGTTTTTTGAACCCAAGTGTTCACACACCAACTGAACTTATACTTTAAAAAAATAATAATAAACTTCAGAATACGTTTTTTTTCGAAATTCTAAATATCTTACAACGGTGTCTGTCGCCTTCTTTGCTTTAGCATTAGTAGGGGGCTGAGCTATGTTGACTTCCGTGTTATCGTCATCTTCATTGTCCGAGTTTGTATGTTGTGACAGTTTTGATAATGTCTTTGTCTGCGACAACTTCACTGGGTGAGAGTTGTTTGTACATATCTACGAATTGTCTCACTGTGAGGCGCAAATGGGGGTCGAGTTCATCCAGAACTATGTCAAGAAAATTATGTAATTCTACATCCGAGTTCTCTCAGGTATCACTGGCCAAGCATCGTCACATGGTGTGATACCGCTGTGCTGCCAACAGTTCTCGAGACTATTGTCTCGGGAGTCACAGAGTCGCATGCAATTTTCAAAAAGTGAGCTTTATTCAACATAATTTCTACAGTAAAACTTACCTGTAGAAAGACAATGGTCTATAGCTATGGTTCAACGATTTCATGTGTACCATACAGCTGATGGTTTAGTATCGCCTAGCATATACATTTCTAAAATACCTAGTCTCGCCTAGCATACATTTCTATTTTCACACCTAATAACAAATTGGTTATAGTCTGTTTCAAAATGATGTAGGTGAAACTATGTCTACTTTAATTTACCATGGACTTGGATAGACGGACTAATCTAATTCCATGAATTTACTAATATTATTTCATGACATGTTGGGAGATGGTATACGTATATTAAAATAGTAATTAAGTTTCCTCATTATGTTAAAAACTTCAAACAACAATATTTAAAAGACCATAAGGGCTAGAGTCATGATACTTGGATGCTATGTGCATGTACACCAGCAGTGTAAATCTTTTTCTTACTAACAGTAATGAGGTCAAAGGTCAAAAAGTGCTAGTCGGGGGGTCAAAGGTCAACATGGGTTTAAAGCTTCAATAATCCTGTCCTCGGGTTCCATAAGGCCCAGGGTCTTGATATTGGCCAGTACGTATCTGGGATGGAGTGCTATACAATTTTCTCATTAAAATGACCTTGACCTACTTTCAAGGTCACGGGGGTCAAATATGGTAAAAACTTCAAACAACAATATCCTAAGAACCATTTGGTCTAGAGTCACGATACTTGGGTATGTTATGAAGATGAGCAGTGTTAATTTTTTTTTAAATTACAGTAATGAGGTCAAAGGTCAACTTTAAGTGCTAGCTGGAGTTAAAGGTCAACGTGGGTTAAAAACTTTAAAATTAAAATTTCAAATTTCAAACAACAATATCTTGAGAACCATTTTGGAAATGTTAAAATGTCTTGTGTTCTAGTTACCAAATTTGGTCTGAAGTTACCTATATGTCAGTTTCATGTAACAAAAGAAACAGGTGAGCAATACAGGCCCTCTAGGCCTCTTGTTTATAAGAGGTTAGGAGCAAACTGCTTCTCGACTTGCCCATAAAAATAGACAATATACTCGGATTTTAATTGATTTTTAGATGTAGCTTATTTTAGAGCAAATTGTTTCGCCATACTATTACATATAAGGGAGTGAGTGGATGACTGCTCTACCGACAAGATCTCATTGTAGGTGTGACATGTAGTAAAAAAAAATCCTTCCATATCATTGCTTTTTATACAAACTCGGATGTTTATATTTACATGAAATACACCATTGTACTACGTGCTTCATTGTCACTTATTGTAGGAAATCAAAAAAATGATAATTGCATTTGTAAAACCTTGCACAACATCTGAAGTAATAATGTAATAATGTAAGTAATAATGTAAGAGTAGACTGCAGTAGGAAGGAGTTATGATGTAGTTATTTATTAAACAGTTCCATTTTGATGAGCGTTGCTGGAGTGTTTATTTGTCTGTTTTATGAAGGACACATGGATGCATTGTGCTGTCCATTCATAAAGCCCCAAATTGTACCATTTGATTGGTCTTGGTTGTTCTTTACTATATCGTTGCTTAAAATCCTTAGATGTGTTGCGACCTTGACCCGATGTCGACTTTGGGGGTCATGGACTTGACAACTAAATGGGTATCCAGACTGTAATTGTGTACCTTATGTTCAGATCTTGATCATACTTTCAAAAAAATATTGTTGCCCATGACTGTAGGATATGTTGCAATCTTATCAAAAATCATATCACCTAGGTCAAATTAGTGGTGCAAAACACATGAAATGGCAATATAAGATCATTATAAATGATACAGATGTGTTATATGCATCGGTTCAGCATTGCTTTTATGTCTTGTACGATTCGTGACCGAGTAAAATGTGGTAGGTTAGTGAAATGCTGTTACATGTAACTATGTTTTGAACTAATCCCTAATAAACCGTTCCTGGGAAGGCGGAACAGCCAGTAGCAGTGGAATGTTAAGGACAGTTTTATGTTACTATCTTATTTTGTAATGTCATAAATAAACAAGCAAACAGATTTTGTTAGTCTCTCTTGATTTAGAAGATGTTCTCCCTGTCGCTGTAGAGTTTGCATTGCTTACATTATCCCATACACTAATAAAATGCCTTGTTCTAGGCTGTGTAGTTCCGGTACATACACTGACCACCAAACAGCTGACCAGGTGAGACTAAATATAACAGCTTTGTCTAAGCCTAACTACCGAGTGATCATGACATGCACAAACGTATAAATCTTACATATTTCCTTTTTTGTTGTATTTTATGGGAATTAATACACAAAAGCACTTGAAATTTGCCTTGATCATCTGTGCAAAGCATAACCCATATGAAATGGTTGGTGTTACAAAATGAGTATTGAATATGTGTTTTGATTTTGTTTGGTATATATATGTATTATTCTCACAATTGCTGATCACTTGAGCGTTGTTGTAAGTGCCGTTTTTTCCATGAATTATCACAAAAAGAATATTTACACAATAAATTAGAGGAAATTGATTAAGCTGTCTTTCTTGTAGATCACTTCTAGAACCCCCCACCTCCGTAACCTTTCCCGTACCTCTAGTCCTCCCCTTTCCCCATTTCCTTTTGTAGAATCGAGCGTAGTAGTTTACTGCTATGTGGATATAAGATAAACCTCGGGTGATGATGTACCCCACAGCATGTGTATCATAGCTATAGGAGGCAGTTGGTTTGGGTCTCCTGAACAATCGGGAGTTTCCATCGGTGTCCCCTACTAAAAGGACACGGAAGAGACCAAAATTGATCTGCTGCCCCTATTCCAACATTTAGGACCCATGTCTATTTTCTCTTACCTTTTCTTTCATTTCTCATTTTTCACCCGTCTTCGCACTTTTTTAAACAAAAAAATTAAAATTGCCAATATCTGGACTCCTTCAGTCCGAAAAAAGTTGTGAAACAAAGGTAAGAGTACAGTCTATACCTACAATCAGAGTCGTATATACTACATATGGCATTATATGTCTGCTACAATCCCACAGGGACATGCAAAACAAAAGTAACCTTTTCACGTCCGATCCGGGAATCGAACCCGGGCTGCCTTGGTGAAAGACGAGTGTGTTCTCCATGTTGTACGGGTATAAACGAGATATTGTGTTCCAATTCCGGGTGTATACATGCCGTTATGAGGTCTTATAATCCCACAGGGACATGTAAAACAAAATTAAGAGTACAGCTTATAACTGGAGACCTACAATCCCACAGGGACGTGTAAAACAAAAGCAATAGTACAGCCTATACCTGGGGTCTTATAATCCTACAGGGACATGTAAAATCCCACAGGGACGTTTAAAATACAAGTAAGAGTACAGCCAATACATGGAGTCTTATAATCCCACAGGGACGTGCATAACAAAAGCAATAGTACAGGCTATACCTGGAGATCTACAATCGCACAGGGACGTGTAAAACTAAATCGATAGAACAGGCTATACCTGGAGATCTACAATCCCACAGGGAGGTGAAAAACATAAGTAACAGCACAGAATGTAGTTCAGATTTCTATAACCACATGTTTAAGGTCTAACGTTTAAGATTAGTTTGATCAACATGGAAGAGACACTGCTACCAAATGTGTACATGTTTACTTCTATTTATAGAATACAGGAGAGCAACAGTGTCAAGTGTCCATTGTGATCACCGTATGAGGACATTGAAGCTAGATTTTCTTGCACTTACATGTATGTAGTATTTTGGTATCAGGACTATTATATAATTTATTTATGGAACATCTTTTACTTATAATCTTAATGAGGTATTGTTATTCATATATTTAAAACTGTTTTATTAATATGCATATGCTTAAAATTCATTCTTATTATCTTGACAATGTATGATATTACAACCAAGTCGATGTTTTTTTTCTTCGTACTAAAAGTCGGCTCAGTCAATCTGCATAACATAAGTATCCGGGCACTTGTTTCTGGTATATGACCCCACACCTGTTTGTACTGGGACTTATCTGAGTTTAGAAGCCTGCCTCGCACACAAACTTAACGACACTGCCAGACAAAAGATAGGGCCAATACGATGTTGTCTGTTTATCACTGCTCTCACTATACAAGGTAAATAGGAATGTTACATTTCTGTCACAATACCTTCGTGTTACTACTTACATGTAAATGGACACTGCTACTGTATGTATAGAAAACAAGCGAGGTACGTACTAGTGTAAATATTGGAAAGTTTGCGAATCAACGCCAAATATTCATTTATATTACAAAATTCAGGAATAGCATATCGTGTAAAAAGCTGAAAATAAAACACGGAACACATTTGTAAAGCACATTAATGAGTTCTATTTGATTTATCTATAACAGCGATATCCTCGTGTGATGATGGATGGGTGACATACGATGGGCATTGTTATTACTTCTCAGATACCAAAGTGAACTGGACAACCGCATCGGTAACTTCAATTTATTAAAGACGAAATATATGTTCCCAAATAAACAATGCCAGCAGTCGAATAACCCCTATAGTTGATATTTGACTATAGACCAATCCCTATAGTTGATACTGGGCTGTAGACCAATCATGGTAGTTATTTCTGGACTGTAGACCAATAACGGTAGTTGATACTGGACTGTAGACCAATCAGGTAGTTATTTCTGGACTGTAGACCAATAACGGTAGTTGATACTGGACTGTAGACCAATCACTGTAGTTGATACTGGACTGTAGACCAATCACTGTAGTTGATACTGGACTGTAGACCAATCACTGTAGTTAATACTAGACTGTAGGCCAATCCCTATAGTTGATACAGGACTGTAGACCAATTACTGTAGTTGATACTGGACTGTAGACCAATCACTGTGGTTGATATTGGAATGTAGACAAATAACTGTTGTTGATACTTGACTGTGGACCAATCACTGTAGTTGATACTGGACTGTGGACCAATCACTGTAGTTAATAATGGACTGTAGACCAATCACTGCAGTTGATACTGGATTGTAGAAAAATGCAAATATTTGATACTTGACTGTGGACCAATCACTGTAGTTGATAATGGACTGTAGACCAATCACTGTAGTTAATAATGGACTGTAGACCAATCACTGTAGTTGATACTGGACTGTAGACCAATCACTGTAGTTTATACTGGAATGTAGACCAAATTCAAATACCAGTGTTCCTTGGACCCAGCAACACGTATGTGGCAATGCGATTTTATTTATTGGCTTTAATGGCAGACTTTGTCAAATGACATACTTGTATTGGTGACAATTCCCTTGGCTCATTTTGTGCCGGACCTTGTTACTTTTGTAACAGGGGTTATTAGCCTTGTGGGAATGCTATCGTACCGATCTTGGGACAAGAAATTTGTGTCAGCACAGGGGTGTCACTTTGATCCAACTGTTTGCGAGCTAACGGACTTCGGCATGTATAGCCTAGTAGTACAAAATCTCGACATGGAACCGAACAACTCCCTAACCAATATCGATCGGGTCAGGCGATGGGCAGAAGCAAAAAAGATCTCGCCTGATTCGGTCGACATCTTGGTATCCTTAGGATATAGCAGCATGGAGGCGATCGTATGCGGGACATCTGTTGACAGAAGTCCATCGACATCGACGGCAGCCGCCAGTACCGGTCATGATTCGAATTAGGACGGCGAGGGAGATCAAATTTCACCCCATTCACAAGACCCATTAGTATCTGCTGTGTTGACACACCTCCAGGATGCGCAGTCGAACACTGGTCATAACAACAACATCAACAATCTGACGGAATCAGGTAGGCAACACTCGAGTGTTCTGTTTAATGCGGGGGCAGGTACCGCTGCTTGGAACGATCCACAACTTTATTTTACGTCTTTAAATGCGGGAAAGAATGACAAATATCATGATGTTGTAGATTTTGTGAAACTTAGTTCTGCGATCACAAAGCAAGACGTGGTGGTCTCTGACGCCGAGGGGGGCCAACTGGTATACAAATCGGGGCCGACAAGGCCTAAACTTGAATCTTTGACGGTAGCTCAGTGGTCTGTAGCAAATTTAGCTATTTTAGCAAAGTTGATAGAGGAAGGTGTGTTGTCATCATCCTCAATAACTGATTACTTATTGTACACGACCCGAGTGTACCAATTGCTCACTAGTAACTATGACCAGGCCTCCGTGTTCTTATACGATCGGGAATACCGGTATATGCAACATCAGCGCGGATTTAGATGGGGAACAGACATCCCCCACATACAGGCCACTCACCTCAGGCAGAGACCACCTCGTCCAAACCAGAATTTGCCCTCGGGCAATCAGAAGGGTATGGGTAGTAAGGGCCAAGGTGCAAATGCTACAAAGTGGGCGTCTCACTCAGCACAGGGGTCTGAAATCTGCAAAAAGTTCAATTCCACTAAGGGCTGTACATTTGCATCCTGTCGTTTTGTTCACTTGTGCTCTGTACCGGGTTGCAATCAAAAACATGCAGCGCATGCACACTCTGCCCCATCAAAAAATGCTTAGACCCCCCTATTGTATCCCATAGTTTGTGCCCAGCAGCGTGGGAGAAGGAACTGGCCAACGATTTTGATAAAGAGTTTTTAATGCATGGCATAATTCATGGATTCAATATTATTGATCCCCTTTCCGAACCGACACCAGCTTATGCAAAGAATCACTTTTCGGCATCACCATCCAGTGTTAATTATAGAAAGGCCTCCAATAAAATCAAAGTTGAAATTGACAATGGTCATTATGTAAGAATGAAATATAAGCCATGTATTGTCAGCCCATTAGGTGTTATCCCCAAAAAGGACGGCATTGTTTGCATAATCTATGATTGCAGCCGACCATTGCACTACTGGACATGGAAACCATGAAAAAAATGTGATAATCCCATGAAAAACCCATTAAACCATGAAAACATACCATGAAATTTTGTTTCAACATTTTTCATGGTGCCATGAAAAAGTAGTGACATGTTTCACAATACCAATGAAAAACCCATGAAGTGGTCCGTTATGCAAGCAATTCACCCATGAATTATTTTCATGGTCATGATTTCCAGTACCAACAATATTCATAGCCATGATATATTGTAATTTAATGGCCATGAAGATACAATGTAAGATGCAGCTGCCAAGGTGATCAACACGGTCCTAAAAATCTCCTTTCAAATTTGGATTTTTTTTTTTTCAATGAACTCTATTTTTTCTTCACTTTCATGGCTATGAAATGGAACTTTGTATATTTCAAATAAATAGTTTAAGCTTTCATGGCCATGAAATGGCACTTTGTTTATTTCAATAAATTAGTTTGAATTTTCATGGCCATGAAATGGAACTTTGTTTGTTTCAATAAAATTGTTTAGATTTCATGGCCATGAAGTTGAACTTTGTTTTGTAATAATTATGAAGTAGAGTTGGAACTTAAATTTGTGTTATTCAATAAAATAGTTTCAGCTTTCATGACCATAAAATAGAACTAATTATTGCAAAAAGACAATGAAAAGAAAAGAAACTTACATAAAACCCATGAGATCATCAGAGATGCATTCACGTGGGTACCAGGATCCCTCTATCATTCACATGTATATATATATATATATTATTTTTTTTAGTTTATAATTGTTAACTTGAACTAAATAAAGTTTGCTATTATACTTAAGCATTGCAATCATTATTTTTTTTTAATTGTCAATTTTTTGACATTGCAAAACCATATTGTATCACCTTCAATGACATGAACTAATGGAGCCGAGAGTGATGTCATGTGGATGTATTTCATTCATGAGATGTCACTTGACTTCAAGAACCATAAGTCAGTCTCATCATCATATTGTACATCTTTGAAAACAGTAACACATGCCAAAGTATCACTTTTATCAGTTGAATTGTGACGAATGAAGTGTTCAATCCTGCCAAAGGCAATGAACTTTCCACATAACAATTTCATACTTTTGGCACCCCTATCAGTCTTAAAATGAATGTATGATGACACAGTTATTAAAGAAGAACGTTCTCCTTCACAACAGGAGTATTTCAGCATGCGCCTGTGAATAGGATGCTCTGCATGAATGGTTTTCGATACTTTTTCCAGTGTGCAGCTTGAACATTGAACTGAATTGCATTGTTTATGAATAGAATCCAGTTGTTTTTTACCCAAGTTGATTTTGGTAGATTTCTTCACATTTTGATGTTCATCTGTTTCGCAATCCACGTCATTCTCATACCCAACATCAAAGTCAGGACTGTTTAACTCATTTTGATGATAATTTGATGATTTACCAACACCAGCTTTTCCTGATTACAACATAAACTGACACCAGTCATATATGATGTAGGTCTCAATTGCAGTATTTTCTGGGTGATTTCAGTTAAGGGCACGTTTGCAGATCCATGAGTTAAAACGTTCGAAAACATACATCCAGGTTCCGTATATTGGACCGAACGTCTTAATACCACCAATAACATGGTGAAGTATGTGAGTAGTAATGTTTTGCAGAAAAACCGGAAAGTCTCTTTCAAGAAGAGCCAGAGCCTTGTTTAGATTTGCTTCCATATTATCCAGTTCATTGTTTGTTTGTTTGTTTGTTTATGTTTAACGGCCCATCGACGGCTATGGTCATTTAGGGCCATGGTGATTTATTTATTTATTTTATTTTTTTAACAAACATGTGAGTAGCGAAGATAAAATCA
>JAUMHH010215791.1:0-12461 GCA_032359455.1 Chlamys rubida | reverse complement strand
TTTCTGGTTAAAACAAGAGAAATTGGTATCTATGTCGTAAGAATAATATCTTTTCCACTTACATAATTTGTCTCAAACAATCGAAAATGTCTTATTCTGAAGGAGGCCCCAATTAGTCGCCTCGTAGGATTACACAGTGGGATTCATCAGGGCTATCCTTCCCTCAGGTTGGGGGATCATATTTCAGTGGATATCGTAAGAGGCAACTAACGTAGGGCCCTGCAGAATCGGAATTTTCTTTCGTATTTTCTGTTGCAGACAAACTAAGGAAACCAAAATTGATTTGCTGCCCCTCTCTCCTATTGCAACGATTGGGGATCTTTGTTTTCTATTCTCACTTCCCTTCACTTTTGTTCGGCATTGTCTCCCTAGGCACCCGTCTAACTATGCCCTTGAATGTTGCGAGGACGTTAAACCCCAAACAAACAAACGATTCTGTCAGACTCAATTAGACAAGTTAAATATAAACTAATATTTTTAACAAGGTCTACATGTCTGCCCCTCTGCAGAATCGGGGATGTTCACTTCCTTGTATTTTGTTTAGGGGGCATTATGAAAAGTAAGAACAGACACGGTTTTATTACAATGGATGTGTATCGTAAGAGGCGATTAGTGTGGGTCCACCTGCAGAATAGGTTGTTTTTCTGTCTTGTCTTCTACTGAGAGGACAATGAAGCGACCAAAATTGATCTGCTGCCGTCATTGCATCAATAGATTGTTTCCTATCTTCCCTGTCTTCATTCTTTTATATCTACTTGTTCTTTCCGGCGGTGTCTTTTATGCACCCGTCATCATATGACCCTGGCTGTTGCGAGGGCATTAAACCCCGAACAACAAACAAAAACAAATCAAGTGTCTTGACATTAAAAGTTTTGTTTGTTCATTTCTGTTTTAGGTTCATAGATAATGAGTCCTCGTTACGGTTGTTGAAACTTCGGTATTTTGTCGTCGTTTTGGCACTGTTTTTTTATATAGTTGTTATCTGTCCCTGCAGGTAGGGCGTAAGAATTGTACCTGCTGCCCCCATGGCGACTAAATTTGGGATCTGATCTTTTCTCTTCTTTCCAAACAACTTTCTTCTTCTGAATGTCTCCCTTGACAATGCCTCACTGTTTGCCTTTATTTGAGCGTTCTCCCCTGTGAGGAAGGCTTTGGGTTCTGTCCCCTGGCCGAGACATACCGGAGTCTGTAAAAGTGGTAGTTTCTAATCCTGCTTAACGCTCAGCAATTTAGGAGTGTATAATGTGACCGGGTGGGGTGTCCTGCTGGGTGTCTTCGGCAGTATTTTTCAGTGAGGTAGCACTATAAAGTCGGCATCAATTCCGCGCTATCACAAGGCGGAGACAAACTCGAACATATCGCAGCCTCCCAAAACACACACACATACACTTCACGCATCCTGCACACATGGGAGACCGTCCTTAAATGACCATAGCTGTTGATAGGACGTTAAACAATACTAAACCAAACCAAACCAATACAGTTGTTACCTACTTCCAAAGTATTGGCCCTATTGGCTATCCACTGGGCCACCGTACCAGCCAGTACATGTACGCTCTACAAGACTCCCATCTTTCATACTTTGCGTGCATGCCGGTACCTTAAAGACTCTTAACTGAATATAATAGTCTTGTGATAGCTGGTTGACCTTACTTGCATCTGATGCCGAATGCCATTATGATGTTATATGACCGTCAATGTACGTCATTATCTATTTAAAGAATCTCAATGACCTTATCATAGCCTCGTCGATGTATAGTCATATCGGTATAAATTATATCTGCCCCTTCCTATCTATCAGAATGGTGGATATGCAACACCCACTTACAGGTCGTAAAGCGCCACTAGATTTTCATGGGATATCGATGTTTTCTTCAAGTGGGTACAACATCACGACCCCTATACATAACTCCGCGATTATACTGAGTATTCATAGCTAGATCTATCTGGTCTTTAAATTATTGATGAGCTGTCATAACTATCAATCAATCAATCAATAAATTGAATAATTCATTAAGAAAAATAACCATTTTAAATATGGAAGCACGCAAACAACTTATTTACAACTCAGTAAACGTAGATTAAGCTAAAAATTGAGCTGAGGACAACCTCATAGTCTGGCAAGTTGCGAAAAAAATTGACCTCTGCACTTTTCTTGTTTTCTTTTGTTTTATATCTGTTTTCAAACATTCAAATTTCGACCAACTACAATTCTGTCAAATGCATGGCATCATGTGCTTATTATGAAATCGATTATATCACAATAATGACAGTGGTGATAATATAGTTTATTTTGATGGCACCCTTTACGGTAAGGAATATAGAGTAGACACCAGCCCTGGTTTTATTTCATCTAGCTTTATGGAGCGAACAATTATGTTATTGATGACAATGAAGCCACTTTCAACACTAATTACTTTAAACGTCTTTTAACAATACTGTTGAGCCATTTTGTGTCTGAATGCGTGCATCCTCAATTCTCTATTCGAAATCGAAACCATTTTTTTGCATTTTGCGCGCGTACGGCAGTGAAGTGACTCAAGAGACCAGTCTCGTTTCCTGACCATATGCAATAACTCAAAGTGAATCCTGGGATCAAGGTTAGCCGGAGACACAGCGGTATCTTGTTTTATATTTATGTGCAACATTGGCCTATCAATATTCCCGAACATATCAACTTCCGGTTTCATGGCGCCTGTTTGCTTTTAGTCACTTTACTGTAATCTATTTTTGTGTCAAACTGGAGGAACGACGCATTTTGATGCAGAAATTGAACACCCATGATTTATTTTGGTCTTCTTTTATATTTTCTTATCGTTACAGTCCGATTGTTTTAGGGCAAACTATAGGTTTCTCTGACGTTCGGTCGTATATAAATTTTGTTGAAGCAGCTCTTTCCGGAAAAAAGCATTATCTTTGTGTATCCTGCTGCATTGAATTTCGTCTAAACAAGTTATACGATTTCAGCTTAAATTGGTCCTTTTTAGAAATCTCGTTACAGAATAGGTGTTATCCTATTAAGCTTGCAGATTTATTTTTTTCGATTTGCCGACTATCGATAAAAAGCAAATCAGAATAATGAATCAAGTTGAAACTTACATAAACCGTGATTGACTTGAATTAAGTTACCGGGTATGGTTTACGCTGTATTTCTAGGTCAACAGTTCAATGTTATTTTATGTATTGACTTCAAAGATGAACGTTACGCGCACACAGGTTATTGTACATTTTAAAACTTGGTAATAGATACATCCTGCCTAACAAACATGAATACACTACACAATACAGCTGTTTCGTCCTTCTAGGACTCATCGGGGATGCTAGAGGCCCAAAGATCGGAAATCCATATTGTCTGAACAACTGTTGAAACCGAGGGACAGGTGCGTAAATATCCCCTTAATTTATTAATTTATAGGAGTACTGGTTCATTTCAAATTAAATAATACATAAAGTGTGTGTATCACATAATAGGCCTGTTATCCAGTGAAATAGACAATAACGTGACGTCATTAATTGTGAATGGCGCAACAAAATAGCTGTCTCCGTTTTATTAAGCCCTCTACATTTTGGCTTTAAAACCTGTCAAAATGTAAGTTTTCTGAGTTATGAGATAAAAAGTATCTTAAATTTGTTTTCATTTCATATGAGCTTTTATGCAACTCGTCTCGAAGTTTTAATTATTTCTCGCCAAGGCTCGCAAAAATTAAAATTCCTAAGACTCGTTCATAAAATCTCATATGAAATGAAAACTCATTTAAGATCCTATATATATTATCAACCATACCTCTACGAAAAAATGTTCGAGAAAAAACCCCCAGTGACCTTCAAGGCTACAGCGAACCTTGGGGACTAAGACATCCACAAGCACAGTCTACCGCCATGTATCTTGAAAGACGAACATAACACACACACAGGTCATTGCACCTTTAAAATTTGGTAAAAAATTCAGCATGCCAACAACAAAATTACACTGCATCATACTGCTGATCCAATTATACCACTATGAATTGTAATGAATTTATCGTTTCTTAGAATGTAAACCAGTCTGGTAAATATTAACGGATCGATATTTCATACTGTCTGTTCTTCGACAATTACTGACATACTTCGGCTTTCTAAATGAGAATCTTGTATTAGTTACGCTTATTATTGTTTTTATATTATATATTGTCAACCGTTAATGGATTGCAATGTTGTATACTTTGTTTACAATACAAAGAACTGGTGATATTACGAAAACTTTTGGAAATAAAAATATATATAAAGCATCATCGATATTTACAATGTGTAGCATTGCTTGCAAAAAGGTATCAAATATGTGATTCCACTAATTAAAAATATTGAATATCAGGAAAAAGTTAACTTATTTGAAACTTATGGCTTTCTTGGAATTTAATTCTTGTAAGATAATATCCTTGCGAAAAAAAGTTATATTAAAATTTGGAAGCGAGGTCCCTTGCCTCACCAATGAGTTCTAAAATAACAGAACAGGTGTTTGGTGCAGTGTAATTCATTTTTTGGCATATTGTATCAATTGTTAAATTCTATCGGTGCATTCACACGCGTGAACGTTCATGATCATCTCCCAAGAGATATAACACGCCTAAGATAACATTATCAAATTCGGATGCATTTCCCTAACAACTCTATATGGAGATTTGCAGAATGTAATCATTGAACTTTACAAACTCTGTCGAACATGTGATATTGTTTTTGCCACAACAAACTCATTTCGTTTATATTGTCGATCGCTTAGCTATGAAGAGCTGTAACAATGTTATCCAGTAACAGCCCACAATCTCTCTCTCTCTATATATATACATACATACCTATCCCTTATCAGTAATTATAGCCCGACTCATCCCTCGGCCCATATCAGTGTATTACAGACTTATAAATAATTTACAACAACGATATTCCCAAACTCCTGTCTGACAATGATCAGCAGGCGTCACAAACGTTTGTCTGAAGTATCGACATGTACTATTCCTGGTCCGCCAAATGTCCTGTTACGTCAATAGTTTCATGCATGGTTATGCTCAAGATCAAATGCTGATCTATACTACCAATTAGAGAACTATTTCCTCCTCATGTGGGTATGATAACAAGTATAGCAAGCGTAATTGCCACTCAACTCAGGACCAATAAAAGGTCGACAAAAGGTTGCAACAAGAAAGAAATTAACTCTCTTACATATATGAAAATAGAAATAAAAATGGGTTGGATATATTTTATAATTGGAATAGACAAGCGGTTTTTTTTTTAAAAAGTCTGGAATTGTTTGGATATAATTATACTCTTTCGAAAAGATAGTGATGACGAACTACACTACATATATATATATATTGTTCAATTTGGAAGAGAAGCCGAATACCGTTTTAAAAACTTAAGTTTAACATGTTGACTGCGTCACATAATTTAAACGAAAAACAAGGAAGTTGGTTTGAGAACAGAATCCATGCTTCAGCTTCAGAACGGTTTCATGAAAAAGGGTCTCCCTGATCGCGTTTTAATAAATATGAAAGAGAAATGCGTCCATGACCCGTCCAGAGACGGGTAAAAAACCCATATTGTATCGGCAACCCAGCTTCAACACAATTCATCGATCGTCGATGGTGTTTACTCCACAAGTTTTAGATATATCTCAAATCTGCATAACACATTTGTCATTTATATTAGCCTAAATGAGACAAGAAAACCTTGGTGCTGACTTTTTTTTAAACTTCTGTCGGAAGTGTTATCTGAAATTGTCTTAATATCCGCCGGAAGCAACTAAAACAGTTCTATATCGACAGATCCTGAACTTCAGATAACTTGAAATGAGTAAATTGTTATTGACCTTGTTTCGAAGATTTATTGAATCGATTGTGTGATTCACCGAAACAAGGAAGAGTGATTTAACGCCAAAAGCAAGTTGGTACTTCGCATCAAAAATGATCAGTTCAAAACTACATTAACAAAAATACATTTGTAACTTAAACAACAGTGTTGCTTGGAGAAACGTCTGACCCCGACGCTACAGTAACGCCGCGTTCATGTGAAATCCATACAGAATCATATCTTTGAGCTATGGTTGCCGTAGATTAGCTTCCGCGATCTGTAGGGGGACTGAGCCGTCATTTCAAATGTTTAGTATCCCGTTAACAGTAACGAGATGATCTCCGTTTCTTGATTGCGCCTGGCTTTATCATACGCAGTAGGCTATTTCTGATTTTTTTCTATGATGGCAATCGAATACCGTCGTTTCAACAAGATGGATATTATACTGTTGCTGTTAGTATTTACTATTGTAGGGTATGAGGTAATTACTGTTTGATAGAATCCACCAAGCACTTAACGAATGTAACTTACTGCAGCATTATCTCCTTTCCTTACAGCAGACCACGTGTTTGTTTGAATGTCTAGGAACAACACCATTACACATTACCAAACAAAACAAAGAGAAGAATGGAGAATCACTCGTAACATTTTTTTTGCAATTTTGAATCAAACAACCCTCTCACTTTCACTCGAATTTGCGAAAACAACAACTACGGTATAAGAATAACCAGAAATCTAAAGAAAGGAAGCACTTATTTGCAGATGGTGAACGCCAAACAAAACTTAACAGTACATTTAAATCCCTGCTTATGGTTTGCTTGTGTTTTAAGTCCAACAGCTATGGTCATTTAAGGACGTGCCAGGTTTTGATTGTTAAAGAAAAGCCGAAGTTCCAGAAGAAAAACCACTGATCTACGACCAGTACCTGGCGACTGCCCCACGTAGGTATCGAACCCGCGACCCAGTGGTGGAGGGCTAGTGGTAGCAGGATGTCAGACGCATTAACAACTTGGCCACCGTGGCCCCAAAATCCCTTGGTTACTGTTTAATGTTTAATATATATTCGTAACGGCTAATCGGACGTAAAACATATATAAACCAAATCGACCAAACGGTCAACACAGAAGAGGTCTTAAGGGCCTATAGAAAACCGAGCATCATTGAATATGTTTAAACGGAACAATGAAGCACGCCATCACAAATGCTATCAAGATGCATATGAATTAAGAAATGAATGACACGAAATGAAATGATATGAAACATCAATCTATACATCATATTTGAACGAACAACCTAAACATCCTTTATCATATGATACAATTAATAGCTAAATGGACCAATTAAACTTCACGGAAAATACTTTCGATACTTTGTATAGTGAGACGAGTGTCATTTTTAAGACATTTCTAGTTTGTCTTTCGTGATCCGCGCAACCTATGTTTATGAAGCCCATTAGTTTTGCAATTAAGTCGCGAAAGAAAGCGGTTTTTTTATTAATCACGTTTCTGTCAAATTATTTTTTCTATGCTTAATCATCTTTAACTATGCAACGGCCATAATTATTTGTTTTTGATGAAGATAATTTGCAGTTAAAACTTTTACATTAGCATGGAGCATGACTAGCATCGACTTTTGTGTATGCGTGCACATAAACAAATCCTAGTTTTATATTGTTTCCTGCATGAAAAGTTTTCCAGTGCTTATTTTCCTGATCATATCTGAAGTGGCTTTCATGAGGATCTGTTTTATCTTATTTTGTTGGGTTTTAACTATTCGACTTAGCTTTTCATGGCAGGTGTCATCGATGAAGCAGAAGACGCTTACCCTTCCGGAACACCTGGTCTTATTCTCATTGCACTTTTTTATGGGTCTTCATGTAAATCATTCTTTTGTTCATATCTAGTCCTAGTTTTATCGATTTTGAGTTCGAATTCTGGTTTTGTTGACACTTTGCTATCCTTTTATTGTTTTAGTTTTAATATCCTCGAAACAGTTAAGGTCTTTTAAAGACGGATGCTTTAGGAAGAAACAACTGCAAAATATTAGAATGTAAGCAAAAAAACGAAAAGATATAAATCAAAAGTGTTACAATGGGTTCATGCGACACATCGTCGAATTATTCAATCATTTTGCTTTTGCATAAAACGATGAAGGGTACCTAGGGAGACAAGTCGACAGAAAGGAGTAGGTACGGGAAGAAAGGTATTATTCATCGGTAAGAATTTTATTTGTTAAGATCTTCGCCCTTTGATATATACATTGTAACCTATATGCTGTATTCCGTTTGGTAAATAAAAAAATAAAATAAACTTGAAACTTAATATTTTCTCTTCGGTTTCTTAGGTGTTCAAACTGAAGACTAGTTTGTTTTTTTGGCGTGCAATTTACTGTTTTAATAGCATCGTGAAGCGTTGTCAGATGTAATGTTGAAATCCTCTTTGACACTATCATGCACTCGGGTGAAGTATTCCGTAAACCATGCGTGTTGTGATATTTTCCTAGACGCTACATTGCATGTTAAGGCGTGTCTGTAACTCACATGCACGCTCCTATCCTACATTGTACACTGTACAGTGAAAATGTCTCTCGTATAATTCTCTTCGATGAGTATAGAGATGTTTATTAAGATAAAACTAGCGAGATAATTAAAAGTGACACATTTTCTATCCGTAGGGAAAAACTACGTTGGCTTGAGAAGTGCTTGCATGATTACACCCGCCCGTCATCAATATTTCTCAATTTGGTTTTGTATGCTCCGGTTTTTACATGTCCGCGTTTTACCCTACGCCCTAACCCCATCACGAAACTAATCCCCTAATATTGCTAGGCCGCGTCTGCTTAGCTATTAAGGTAAAAGCGAACATGACATATCTGTCTGAAAGGTCGGCCTTGAGAAAATCCCAAGGGATCCGTGATCCTCGCGACCTATGGGCATTCGACAGAGAGGCCACGCACGTGAGGCGAAGTATATTATTTAGAGTGAGCAAAGAGCTGGCAAAATGTAAATAAGAATATGTGAAGCATAGACTCAATAGATTTGAAGCAACGAGGACGGATAGACATGCAAAAAATGAACCCCATAGATCCATGTATTTTAAGCTTGACAGATCTATAGAAATGACGCTGAGTAGCTATTACTAAAATGCGGATAAGCAGTTGCAGTGATAAGTCCCACTATAGATAAAAAAAAAATACAATAGTACTTCTTAAGATAACCTTTTTTTAAATGACACAGCAGGACTATTCTGTTCAGAGGGGTTGGTGGACACGCGAAAAAGAAATTAATATATTAAGGGAACATCAAAAGACGAAATTGGTCCTGGCTTTTCGAAAACAAAAAACGCACAGACGGATGTAGGGAAATGATTTTGATCAGATATGCGGATAAACTGACATGACAGAAAAAGACCAAAGAAAAAGAGGTTGGGCTTTGTTAGCCATATCAAAATGAAAAAAAATGACCTGATCTATAGATGAATATCAGAAAAAAAACACCTTTAAATTTCAACTCATATAAAAAGGTTGATCTTTGTTGTGTCGTGTTACCGTGATTTTGACCGTAAGAAGTAATTTTACCATCGCTGATGTGCGTGACAGTGTTTGGTTTTACAAAAGCATCGATATTAAGGATCCTTGTCCCACTGCAAACAAAACCATTAAAGAATCCATTTGTGGTTGTTTTCGTATATAAAGGAAATTCTCCTTAATTTCCCTTTTGATGTAACTGTAGCGCAATAAGGAAAGGGCATTTTCATTGTCAGCAATCTAAAGTCGAGGGTTCAATTCCTAGTCTATCCCTGCTGATGTCTAAGACTCAGAACACTGTGGTTGGTAACATCTTGTTTATTTCATTTTTTTTATTTATTTGTTCTCATAAAAGTCCCGTAAGGAATGTTTTTTCTTTTCAGAACGTATTTATCAAAGCTATAAAATCATGCCGGAAACATCGTTTCTAATACATAATTACAGTTTTTGGCAGTGGTACGGGGATCCTTAAAAGAAGCGATACAATAATTACTTATCACAAAGCAGTACGCTTGGCGTGTCATAAAGCCGTATGCAATACGTCAAATATCGTCCTCTTCCATGAATTTGCATTGTAAATGCTTTGAAAAGACTTTGAGAGCTTCGATAAGGCCGTTATGCTTTTGGAAGTATAAAATTCAAAAGAAGAGAATGACATTATCTCGAATTAGAATAGTTTAACATTAGCTTGCTCAGAAACCCTATACTGTTTACATGAATAATTGAAATTATAATTTTACATTTGAAGTCTAAAAAGATCAAATTTAATTCCAACAGTGACTGGGTAGGATTGTGTATATGGTCGAGACAAAACCAACGGAGCTGATGGGATCTCACTCTTTCTCTTGCTTTGAAGTCTTTTATCGACATAACGCATCGCAAAAGCTACCAGGAGCGGCATTTACATTTGTAGTGGGTTCATTTTAGACGTATTCGGTATCTTAAGCAAGATTTTTGAAATAATCTGTTTTATCTTCCATCCATTTAATCCTATTTAAAATATTCAACAGGTATTCAAGTTAAGTCGAAAGTACTTCAATTGAAATCCAATATGAGACCTTTGACGATACAATCACACTGCGATTTATTCAAGGAAATTCAATCAAATCGTCCCAAAGGACCAGGATCTCATAGGCCCTATTCTTGTCGTAATCTTTAGCACAAACTACGTACTTTTAATTACCGCCGTCGAACCAGACGAGGATCAAACAGTGAGAACAATTCCATTTTATATCTTTAATTCAAGCGCGTGCAATCAAATCGTACTTTCAACGGAGCTTTATAGTCGTACTGTATACGAGCAAGTCACGGTACCTATGATGAATCATTGCTTTGCACGAGTAGGAGCTGTACTTTAGCACGGAACCGCCCGGGAGCTGATACGCTCATAAGTCATACATCAGCAATACGGGATTGGACAGACCGATCAAAACTATAAACCGGAATTGTGTTTAAAACGTTCAAATGCTTATGTTTTTTGTTTTGTTTTTGTTTTTAAATCTCTTTTAATACTATTCCACAATTTGAGTTATTTAGGGCCGAACAACACATTTAAAATAAACGCTCACAAAAAGAAATGCATCAAATTTGAACTAAATGGTTAAAACGTTTGAAAGACGCAACAATGCATGAGCGGCAACCGAATTGGTTGGAAAATACATTTGATTTTAAATGTTCATATTCATGATACAAAAATTGTATCATGCAAACTATATATAGTTGACACATCAAAGAATTGTTTATGTATTTGTTGAAAATCGGCGCCTTTAATCATAAAATGTGTGACTGTAAACGATTGATCACAAGCTCGACAACACTGTTGAAAATGAAAGCAAAGGTGATGTGGATTGCCCATGCGCAGATGCCAGAGGACAACTTCTTCACTGCGGGTGTGTATTATTGGTTAACATGGACCTACATAAGGCTTTAATGAAATAAAAGTATTTCTTTAGACTATGTGTTACAGATGGAACTATTGGTTTTAGTGAAATTCGCAATGGAAAGTACATCGTACGTGTGAGGATTTCTCCCAATTAACATGCATATCCGAGTATAACATTGCAATGTCATAATACTGCAGAACTTGTACATTTGATAATTCCTAAAAAAATATTAACTGCTGAGGACAATTAAGGACGTTTCTTTATGTGAGTAATGCACGCGTGTATGTGTGTATATGTTCGGGAGGCAAGGTATGTTGGTGTATTTGCTTCCTTGTGATAGTGCAGATCTGATGCCGACTTTGTAGTGCTACTTTATCTCACAAAGTACCACGGCGGGAGGACAGTATTCCGTCCTATCACATTATACAGACAATGGGTGAATCCAGTTATTGCCAGTACCCAAAACGGAGAACGTTAAGCAGGCTATAATAGGCGAACCAAGTGGAATGTAAAAAAGCAATACCAACTAATCCAATCAAGGACGATAACGTCTGTTTGTTACCCCAGTACTTACCAAATTGTTGTTTTTTGTCTAGTATCAATAATGCGATCAATATTAATTTTCACTTCTTTTCGTTATATAATGGTTTGCATTAATATTTTCCAACCATTTGCCTCAATTGTTCTACACCGAACAAAAATATACCCCTCGAAGCATACGCTTATTAGCGCCATTGCTGCGAAACGGCTATCTTGAATAAGGGTATTCTTTTCTTCGTAAAGTGAAATTGAAAAGTGAAATTGAGATAACAAAGCATTACGAAATGGCATTATCAAATATTCGACTTTTAAAATTGTACTTTTTTAAATGGTTCGTTTCCCCCCTCAAGTAATGAAACGAACAAATTGCTTTCTTTGATCGCTCGCCCAATAGTTCCGTATTCCTTACAGATGCTGCTGTTCTGCAAGGTCACACCAATTTCGATGCAATTCATTTCCATGTGTAAAGCATGCGTAAAACACCAGACTGACAGTCTCATTGTATATGGATGTATTGGGTTACACTTCCAACAATATAACTGAATTTTCTATTCGGGAAGTGTCCGTCATATCATCATGCATTCGCGGCTTTAAGTGACATCAGTGATGTAAAGACATGGAATTCTAAGAAATTGAACTAAAGAAAAGCCGTCGCAATTTATTTTTTTCAAAGAGGATTTTTTTGGCGATTAT